>VUYV01000159.1:360093-509657 GCA_008711295.1 Anarhynchus alexandrinus
ATTGTATTTCAAGAACTATCATTGCAAACTCACAAACTTCAGTGGGGTTGCTTGCACCAGGAGAAAGGAGGAGCCCGCTGAGGCTCAGCGCTCACTGATTACTTGCCAATCTACCCAGTGTTGAAAAAAGTACCAACATTCCACAAAAAATAAATGAAAAAAAAAAAAAGATAAAATCAGAACTGGATAACTACCTCAAAAGTGAGCTTATTTTTCTCTTTATCAGAGAAAGGGAACCTCTGACACACCACATCTCTTAAATATTCCTCTACAAATTCCATTGTTTGTGCAAATCTCTCCTTAATTTCATCTTTGGAAGTTCCACTGCTATCATAGCTGAAGAGGAAAAAAAAAACAAAACAAAAAACAAAACAAAACACAAAACTTAGCATGCAGATACACAGGGCTGTTTTCCCCCGATACAATTTTTCATCAGTTTGTCAAAATCTAAGAAAAGTTAAAGGCTGTTAAATAATTTATCCAAATGAGGGAGTCAGGAAGCTGACACCATAATTTCCTGGCTTTTGCTGTTTTATCCCATATGCTCATTTTGCACTATTTAAAAATGTCTGAGGAAAACAAAAAAAGAGAATTTTGTCCCAATAAATAAAAAAAGAAACCCTTATTATTGTAGTGGAAAGAATGACAAGCTACGTACAGCATTAAGAAGAACGGATGTGGCCAAGAGATGCTGACTGTGGATGCTATTTTTTCCTCCAAATAGAAACAATATATACGCAAAGTAGACATTAACTTTTCTTAATACAAATTCTAGGTTTGTTTCTCGGCGTATGTAGAGAGTGTTTGAAAAAGACAATCCCCACCACCTTCCACTAACTGCTTTTGTTTTCCTACTTGATCACGTACCACTGCTTAGCCTCTGCCAGAGCTGAAGCTATTTGTTTTTCTATTTTGGCATTTAAAGGTGAGTATGATCTACTGCATCTCTCATCAAAGAGAATGAGGCGAGCAAGGAGGGGAGGGAGGGAAAACCAAGAAACCACTAAATACCAGTACTAATACAGACAAGACTCAAACTCCTAACATTTAACATGAATTTTAAATGTTCATTTTCCCCAACTGAAAAAAAAAATGAGTTCTGAACAGTTGAAGTACTATAAATTTTAAGGTGTTTGTACTACAAGGAGTTAATACAAGTCTATGGCCAAGAAATCACGTCTCCAGTCTAGCTGTGGTTCTGTACAGGTTTTTCACCCCTGTATCAGAGTATTTTCCACTGGAGATTAAGGAAGGTGACTCTGTCTCCAGCACATTCCTTCTTTCAGTCTCTTCCCCCTTGTTTTTGCTTTTGATTGCGCGAGCTACCGCGTGGACAATCTGCCCAGAAGAATCTACACTCCAATCAAATAAGGCAGGAAGGAAAATGAAATAGACCCCCCCTTACTTTCCCTCCCTAGGGCTAGGTCACGTGTCACATCACCCAAATCAGGGACAACCCATCACTGCCACCACCGCGTGTTTTGGAGACAAACCCCTGCTGCCTCACAGCTTACACCGCGCACAGGAAGGTTATTTTGTTCTCAGGAAGGTTCTCCCCAGCAAACGTTACAGGCAACAAACTAAAGGGTCTGAATAACAGAACTAGTGAGAATGTGTTACAGACTTTTTTTATTATTACTTTTTATTTTTAAACAGAAACAGTAATAAATAATGCATGAGTTTAGGATTATCTGGTTTTGTTTTAAAAATCAAGAGTGATGTAATTTCCTTTCCCACACCATTCCAGCAAGTACTTACTCATCAATAGCAATTTCAGAAGGTATTTCAGACCACAGACGAGCGTACTTCACTGGTGTTACTTGTTCTTGCGGGTCACGATCAACGTGCATATGAAGCATTAGCCGGCAGAAAGACGCTCTCAGATCATATGGCAAGTTTTCATCAGACATGCAGCGGAGAATGAGGTCCACATCCAGCTGCCCAGATATTTCGTTTATGGCTAAGTACTGTCGATCAAGGCACATTCTAGCAAAGAGGTTTAGCTGGTATCTACAAGTGAAAAAAACCCACATAAACAATCAGCTTACACTTTAATTTCCAGAAACATCCACTGGATATAGTACTTATGGATATGCTCTTATATGTATTAACAGAATGAATCTTGTATTTTCTAGTAATATAGCTACTTTATTCTTTCCATAATAAGTATACTTATCTGCTTATCTTACTTACTAGTAAAAGGTAGCATAGTGTAAAAATAGAATAAAAGGAGTTGTCATATTTTCCTGAGAGTTACATAGAATTAAGTAATGCTGTTTATGAAAGCTACAGAAGAATCCAAAGAACACTTAAGGCAACTCAGCCTAAATACTGTAGAAGACCAAACACTTCCTACTGATGCTGAAGCCACAGCTGCTCACTGGGGCAACAACATAGATGGACTACAGAATCATTCAAAATTAGGTAGCTGATTAAACAACTGCTGAGCTCTGCTCCCTTCAGTAAAAGAATTGTTAGGGAAAAACTAAACTTAATTCCTAAGCTTTTCAGTCCATAAACTAAAAGCAAGCAACTGGCATTTAAAGTATGCACATGCAACAGACTGATAATTAACCTTTAGCCACAAAGCACACGTCCAACATTCATGAGTATTCATACAGGCTTGTGTTGAATAGCGTCAACTGTGAGGTTTCCTAAAGAAATGAACATTTAATTGAAAGCAGACTCCTTTGCACTCTGAGCACTCCTTATGGGAATTTGACCAAACTGTATCCTAAACCCTCGTTTTAAGCATGTTCACGAGTCTATAATATAGACTAAAACTAATTACACTATTAATTCTATTTAAGAACAAGTGCAAGAAGAACTATTTTGAAAGCAGACACAATTTTTTTAAATATATACAAGAGGTCTCCTTTTGAGCTCCACCCTCCAATAGGTTCAAATAAAAACATGTATTAGGAAGACTACTTCAAGACCAATTTCAATAGAAGAGACAGTGCAAAATAAGATAGCTATTAAAAAAAAAAATCTAGTTGTACTTTCTGCATCACCACAATCAAGTCCATCAAACTACTTTCAGGAGCTTATAACCCAGACACAGGAATTTGGTCTGGGCTGAAACCTGATCTTACACTATGCCAAGAACTTGGTGTCTTGTCAAGTCATCTGGAAAGATTGCTTCGTGTTAGAAACTGCTAAAAGCATAGTTTAAGTCGTACAAAAGAGCACTGCACATTAATCAAACCAAACTTGCGGCATTTTCATAACTTCATGTATTGTCCTGCTGAGAACTACAGGACCACTAAAGGTTTTGAGCTTAGAGAGAAATTTAGAAGGCAGGGAGAACAGCAGTGACTTTTTAAAATCAAAAGCAAAGCCACCTGCACGCTGAAGCCCTGTTCTTCCTGCAAGCGGGGGTTCACCCCAACTACCATCTGAATACAGGTAACCTAAACGGTTACTACGGGCTGTCTCACAACACCCACTTATCAAGAAACCAAGTAGAAATACAGGCATTAAGTGCTGTGCAAATGCAACGCGCTCTAAGCCTCAACTACTATTTTTTTAAAATCAGTTTAAACTTGCTCATGCTGATAATTGGACTTCTCACCACAAATAACTTTGTGTTTTTAGTTCTCGCTTCAAAGAGACTTCATCCTCACCCTCTAACGGCTATTTTGTCCACGAAACCAGCAGCCTTTCTCCCAAACCAACCACAGCTTATATACCACAGGCTTCCCCACCCAGCCTTGAAGAACTCTGCCGGCCAACTACCGCACATGCTGTTAACCTGTAGTAGCTGAGGACGTCCCGATCTTCCTTCTGCCCTTCCTTAGCATCCTGAGCCAACTCTCTGATACTCTTACTCCGGATTTCCTTGTTACTGTCTCTCCAGAACAACCACACTTCTTCCTCGTCTTCTCCAACTTCCAAGGCATTTTCTCCACTTGACACTTCTTCAAACTCAAATCGAGAGAGGACCAGCCTGCCAGAAGGAAGATAGGTTAGACTGCAAACTGCCAAGACCCATGAGATTTCTCAGAACATTTCCACACTTACTAAAAAAGACACTTGTTAAAATGTACTGGTGATATAGAAGTAACTAATTTTATCATCTCACCTGCATACAGAAAACACAAATTTTATTCCTCAACTCTGCAAAGTAAAAGCAGAGTATCTTCCTCTTTCAGCAATAGCAGTTTACTACATCAAATCCTTGTGTTTTATTACTAAAAGCATTAGATTAGAATGAACTTAGATTATAAGCATTCCATTCAGCCTTATAAAGACCAACATTTCGGCTCCTTCCAATTGATGAAGATAAAGAAACAAGTAAGTTAAAGACACGTCTAACTGACTTTCAAAAATATCTTTACAGGAGAACTGGTTAACAACAGACTAGGAAAGGATTTAGGAAAAAAAATAGCTAAAAACCAATTAGTTCTGTATCCCCTAAATGTCAATTAGATCAGAACTTCTTTCTGCTTATGTGGCAAAATAACTAGAAAAACTCAAAAGGCTTTGAGGGCTTTTAGCTCTTCAGCAAAAAAAGATCATACATCCGAAAAAAAGACAAATTAAATACACCAGGATAAGAACAAATAAGTGATGTAGCAACTTTAAGTGCTGGTGGAAATAAATATAGACTTTATGATTTCATGAAGAGAATTAAATGTGCAAGACTACTCTCATCCATTTGTGTTTTAAATACTACCTGACAAAGACCTGCTTCCCTTTTACAGTATTTTGATAATGATTATCTATGCCTTATTCCCCATATCGAATAAACCCATCTTTATGAAAGACAATTGGGATTTGGTGCCTGCTATGATGCTTCAGCAATGGCAGGGCACTGCTGAGAGCCAGAGACCAAAATCCTAATGGCAGAGGGGGAAACGGGTGAGCAGAGACGTATCAGCGTCGGCTTTGCCGCAAGCGGAGCTCGGGGGCCACGCACCCTCGGGGCACTCGCTCACGGCGGAGAGCCAGCAGAGGAAAGCCTGAAGCCCACAGGAGGATCAGGCCCACGGGACCCTGCGCACCTCTCTGCAAAGTCTGTCTACGTTGATCAAATGTGAGATATCTGAAAGATTTCTCTGACTGCAGCACTGAGAACGCACGTGGCAGACGTCTGCTGTCACCAATACCCATTTACTGTGTATTTGAAGAGGACCCCACACATACTCAACTGCTTCCTCTAGACGTGCCAGCAGTGCTCTCAGCTTTGAATCACCTTCCTTCTGTTTCGCACTAGGAAAACCATCTTTAAAGGCATTAACTTACTTAGTTTCAATGAGAATGTCTGCATTTGCTGGATTCAGCACGGCTTTACAAATCAGCTCCTGTGTCACTGGAATAGACTTGTTCATGGAAACGCACAGATCTGAGAGGTAATCCAAAAACCTGTTGGGAAAACGCGAGCCAAAAGGGTATCAATCCTTGTTGAGATCTAGACTGAAGCAATCTACATTTCAGAAAGAAAACATGCAGAACTCCATCTTTCACGCTGCAGAGCGAGACTGCTGCCCGAGGGGGAAGTTATGGCGAGTGCCAAAATAGAAGTGAACGAGCTGTGCTTCCTCACCAGCAAGTTGGCAGGTACAGATTTTTCTCAGAAGGCTAAGAGGAAAAGGGTAATGGTATACTCAACAATGAAGATCTCACCTGGGCTCCCTATTTTTCCTCACGAGACTAACAAAAGTGTCAATCTCGGCAGCTGTGATGTGCTTCTCCAAGAGCTTGCGATTGTTATGAAGCAGTGCCGTAATAGTGTCCTCGGCCAAGACATCATAGCCAATTTGCTTCTGCATGAAGCCAAACTGCTTTGCAATGTATTCCTTCAAAACACAGAGGGAAGAAGGAAGGTGTTGCAATTAATGCTCAGTATTTAAGAAAATAATCAACAACAGAAAAAAGTAAGATTTTGTCAAGATCAGCATCCCAAGAAGCTGACTGGAATCGATTCAAATTGTTGTTCCTTTGAGAGAAAGCGAGTGACGACAGATAACCTCAACACCTCCCCTCCCTCCCGGGCTAGACACCACCAAGGCATTTATCCTTATCTGATACGAGTTTCTTTTTAATAAGTGGCAAAAAAAATGAACAGCCTTAATTCACACACAAACTTTCTCTTGTGGTACGCAAGAGTGAAGAAAGTCTTATAATTCACCTGGATTTGACAATTAGCAATTCTGTTGTTTCCTTAAATTCCTACAAGAACTGGTACTAATTAGTACCATTGCATATAGTCTCTGACAGAGATGAAAAATGCCAGCTAAGAGTAAAACTGAGCAATCTAAAAATCTCTTGCTGACTGTACAATCACAGCACAGCATAGCGGGGTTTAATTAATGCAATGCAGCTTTTATTGTTTTGGAGCATAGGAATGATGTTAGTGCCACTGGGAACTACAGACGTATTTCAAACCTGATTCTTCCTGTAATCCTGCTGAGAGTGCCTCAGCACCCTGTAGCAAAGCCGGCATATGTGTCTGAAAGGAGCATGACGCTGGTCTCCAAGCTCCTCCAACCGCAGCATCGGCCCATCACCGCTGTCCGTAAATGGTGCTTGCAACAACTTGAAAATCTATAGTTTTATTAAAAAACAAAGATGAAGTCCCATGAGACACTGCCTTTATCTGATTAAAATTATTATAAAAGCACTCTGACAGTGTCTTTAAATTTCTAAAATATACATCAGAAATACGCAGTAGTTACCAAGTTTCTTGGCCATAGAGTAGCTTGGACAGAAGACATTGTTGATCACCTTTATTCAACACCATATTCTGTAATTTTTTCTTCTAGCAATAGTATGCCTACAGTCCACCACCAAGAGCCTGCTGAAAGCTAGAAACTCAAAGGACCTTTTGGTCCCAATGATTTGGCCAGGTTCTCTATTATTAGGTTTTCTTTTCTGACAACCCTTCCCATAGGCAGAGTTTAGAGAAAAATGCAGCCTACCTGCTTTAGAATATTCTGTTCTCTCATCAGTTTTTGCCGTTCTCTATTAGGTTTAGAAAACACTACTTCAAGGACGTCTTGTCCAGAATTAGTTCCACCAGTAACAAAGTAGACTAAATCCTCCAACAATTTGGTAACAGATCTACAGGAAAGCCAGAAGTTGTTAATATAATACTGCAAATTCTGTCTGTTAAAAGAACAATGTCAGTGTAAGTTTACACACATTTCAAATGCTAAGTGAAAAAAGAACATCAATTAGAGACTGACTCAGAAGCTGGATAAAGGATGTAAGTTTGTACAGAACTTGAAATTAGGAACTAACGCTCCCTATAGCTATAACCTTACTAATAGCTAAACCACAGCAGCAGAACACAACGATATCACTTTAGGGCAACTATACGCTCGCCAAGTTCTATTTGGCAGTTCTTTAAATTGCCAGAAAAAATAAATCAGGTGATAATCTCTCCCAAGCCCAAATAAAAGACATTGGCTGTAGAAGCGCATGGGCCCTGGTTTTCCACAGCCGACTCTCCGCTCTTTTTGTGTGGCCACGTACTTTTCACGGATATTGTCAGAGGATTTGCAAGAAGTCATATGTTCAGTCTTCACAAGATGGATTATAAATTCCCACACTCAATTTGCAAAGCCCATCAAGAAAGGTATGCTGTGGATTATTCCGCCAACTTCACAACAACAGTTCTCATGCTCTCATTTCAGAGAGGAGCAGGGAGCTTCACAGAACAGGCTTGAGAACCTCCACGGTGGATGTGTCAACAATAAAACCATCAAGGTTTTTTGTTCTTTTTTTTTTTAAATCTAATCAGGTAGGAAACAAAAACCCTCTCCTGAAGATAGCATACACAGATAAAATTTTCAGAGAAACAGTTACTGAGTAAAGGAAACAACATTATCTGCACCAAATCCTTCCTTCCTTACCTTCTTTCATTCTGGGTTATCGTTCCCTTTTCCAACTTGCCAGCAATGGAACCTAAAACCTTACTCGCATCATTTGCAAAATCCAAGTCCCGAACCTCTGCAGGGGAAACCGGTACTATAGCAAAAGCTTCTTTGTCCTCTTTCACTGGAGAAGTACCAATCTGAAACCCAGAGAAGTTTTATCATCAAACCAAAAGACAGAAAACAAAGTAGTGATTCACACACTCAGCGATAATAAAACACAAGAAAAGCCACGTTCCACTTAGACAGTATGAGGCTACTGACGAAGTCAAACTTCGAGAACAGTACAACTCTGTGCAAGCTCAAAGGTGTTCCTAAATCCAGGGAAACACCAGGAGAGATTGCAAAATGTTGCCGTAAACAGTGGAAAAAAATGCTCCTCTTGATGACTGTCATATAGTAGAAATTGAACAGCGTAACTAGTAAACTACTATGAAAACCTAATCTTTTAGATAAAACATTTTGCACGAGCACTATTCATGGCTGTTAAGCGGCTTGCTGTTTGATGAACCCAGCAGTCTCAAGGGACTGGAACTTCTCCTACCAACAACAGTTTTGTGAAAGTACAGGAATCAAAGGACGTGCTTATATAAAAGTAACAGAACTTACTTTAAGCATCACAGGTTTCTCTTCTTCTTTATCAATAGGGATATTGGTACTGTGGACCCAGGTGTTAGTGCAAAGGTGTCTAAGTCTGACATAAGAGTTCCTGAAAGAAAGTCAAAAGTTTCAAAGCATGAGTCACTTTCCCAGACGGGAAATCTTCACATTGTTCGAATTGCAAGATGTTGGCAGGAATAAGCGGAAAAAAAAAAAAGTGTCATCTTTATCCATGCTGCATGCCATAACAGGAATAAGACTTTTCATTCCTTATTTCATTCTATAAATTCACCTTACAAAGCCTTCTTATATAATGAAATAGATTCTGCTGTAAAACAGAACTATGTCTATATTTTGTTGCTGTAACTCAGCTGCTGCACAGTAACAAATTAAGCCTCTTCAAATCCTCACATTTGCACACGCTATAGTGTATCTGAGCCGACAGCTTCCTCCCCAACCTTTGCATTTTTCACCCTGTAACTCCGTGCTATCTATTTTGTATTTTTTAAGCTGAAAATTTTGAGACTAGCTATACGAAGGGTCAACGTTGTACAAGCATCAAAGGTCCATTAAGATACTGGAACACATGGCCAGCGCCCAACAATCTTCTCCAGCAAAAGTCAAGAAGTCTTTCTCCCCTATGGGGACGGCAGTTCCCAGGCTTCGTTTTCTCAGGTATTTCTGGCAGTGACACTGCTTTGCGTGTACCAACTCTTTGATAAGAGACATCAAGCCACTGTCAGATGAGCATCTTAGACCAGGATAAGAAAGAGTCTCAGCTGCAGTACTGCCTCTCCTCTCCACACAACCATGGCAGTTCGAGGGAGAGAAGAGGCAGCCAGGACTGCTGCATTTGGTGGCCAAATTAACTTCTGCTAAGTTAGAGTGTCTAATGATTTAGAGAGTTGTTTAGACAAAAGCAAGCTGAACAAATACGCCATGCTTTCTTGGTGGGAATGGACAAAGAGCCTGCATTCAGACCACGCCATCTCTGAAGGGTACAGCATCTTTTAGGTAGGAAGAGGTGCCATATGAATAGTTAAGATCCTGTAAATGACAGAAAATGAAGTGCTAAATACTTGAAGTTGCGCCCCAGCTAACACAATACAGACGGGTCATGGGGACAGCATGATAGAACGTCCAAGGCTTTTAGTTCCAGTTTGTTCACTGACAAGGAAGTCACTGAATCTCAATTCTCCCATCTGTAGAATGGGGTACTACTACTTGTAACTCAATCGTGAAGTGAAGCTCCAGGCATTTCCCAAGTATTTCTGAGTTAATTTAAGGAAGAACCTTAATTCCAAAGGGGGTTGGGGGGGGCAGGGAGAGCAGGAAGTAGAATACAGCTTTACCTTATAAAACACAAAACAAAAAAACCCTGACCAATCATCAAACTCCAAAGCAGATAGTCAGTTCTAACACTTAACTGTACCTGGGGACAAGGCTGTCTCCTCCTCGCAAGGTGGTAGGGTCCAACTCAAATATGGAGGAGATATCGTTTCCTTCAGGCACCGAGACCAGAGAGTACGCCATCTTCTCCTGAGCGCTGCGCAAACCTCTTCTGGAGGCATCCTGCTCAGGGTCCAGCTGCGGAAGAAGTCCCATCACACACAGTCAGACCAAGCCCGCCAGACCCACCTGCCTAGCGTTAAACAGATGTCTCCTGTCATTTGCAGACATAACTCTGAACCGCTCCAAGTACTGGTTAAGACAGCTGGGCTTTAGGACACCAGTAAAGCTGACATGTAGCTGCTCTTGCCAACCACTTCTTTGCTTTCCCTGGTGTTAATAACTTTGAGCATTTCTGGATCACAAACACAATAAATCCTGAACCACAGAGGTTATGGCTTGCAGACAGTGCCAGAAGAGGCTCAAAATCCCCCGGCCATTCACCCCACAGCGCACTGGGAACTCTGACTGGTTTCAGATGACCCACATCTGCTGAGATCCCCAGCCCTGACACTACTGGCTTTGGAAATGTATTTGACATATTGCAATTATCACCCTAACAAAGTAATTATGTGGGCTGCAAATATAAAAATCAGCAACACTATGTACCAACAATCTTGCTGGGAAATAATCAACTTCAGCAGCAAAAGGCGGACTCTCATCTATCGACCACAGACAAATGAAACAAAAGCTAATCAAGAAGTCAGCTGTCTTGCTGTTCACACTACAGCTTATGGTGCACTTGAACACAACGATACGCTACAAAGGACACAGCATCAGAAGTATCTTCATTTCCAAGGTGCTAGCAAATTACCAGCCTCCTTTAACAAGTAAAGATACTAACATCAACTGAATAAACCCCTGAATTTTCAGATGAAAGCACAAAAGGGTAGGAAAAAATGAAGGTAAACTGGGAAAAAGGAACGACGACTTTCCCTAAAACCTTTCCTTGGGAAGTACCAGTTACCATGAGTCAATAAAAACGTTGCTAACTCTGACACAACACAGCAGCAAGCTGTCCACATATAAACACCTAAATCCTAGATGTAATTTTCAAAGTGATCAAGCAACCAATTTATCAGCTTCTCTCTGACCTTGGCTGCAGTGGAAGGTAGGCACCCAAAGCAGTCAGCACTCAAGTACCTGTCCTTCAAAGTCCGTGTGGAAGGCCTCGCAATCTCAACCATACAGAAAAGTTATCTAATGTTGCTTGTGCCTCAGGATACTCTGTAGTTAGCACATTTGTAGTCAATGAACTTGGCTGCAAAGTAGTGACATTTAAAGTCTGATTTCACACATGGGAACAGACAGTTAGCTGTATGGAACAGAAACACACGTTGGGAGTGTGCCTTCAAGAGAAGAGGCAACTATACACTGAATAGAGTCCATCTGGAGGCTTTACACCAGGAGAAATTCGCTCACTTGGAATGAATTCTCCAAATTTCAGCTGTCTCCATCTCCACAGTACGGCAGCTGCTCTGCATTCACAATTTGTGCTTCAGGAGATGAGTGGTCAGTTATTGAAACTGTGACAAAGCTGAAACCGAGCAGTAAATCAGGCAGTAGGATATGGGACAATTTAGAGAGAACTAAAACTTCAACCCCAAAGTTGAAAAAAGCAGTCCCCTTCAACATTGCAAGGGCTGGCATCTCAGCCCTGCTCGTTTAAACCCCATTCTCCTGCGGGTCACTGAGGTATAAAGAGAGGACAACACTAAAACACAGAGCTGTGCGAAGAAACCCGCCATCCTGCAGACAGCTCACATTTGGATAAAGCTGGAGTTTAGAGAAAGTTGGATAAAGCAGCCTCCACCATCCTGTCACTACTGAACATTAAACGATGCAGTAATTTTGTGACAGAAATGAATTATGTGCGCCTGATCCTACTCTTTATGGTCTGTTTTTGCCACCTAGTGGTAAAAAGACAGCAGGGAAAAAATCCACGACTGAAGCCTGCATGTTATCATTATTGTTGCACTTATCAAGAGGCATTAGCAAAACACCAGCAGGATGGATGTCTACATAAAAGACCTCGACACTGATTAACTTTCAGAAAGTTAAGCCAAATAGTTCGATGTTGGATGCCCCCCTCCCCCAATAGCTTTGTGGGGGGTTTTTTGTTCTTTTTTTTTTTCTTTTTCATTTTTTCCGTTCTGTTTACTGAGATCAAGCTGTCAGAAGATCAGTGTTTGCTGCCAAATACCAGAAAGAACTAATCAGGGTAACAGCTCAATATCTGGGGGCAAGGGTTAGCCTTTTAATGGCCAGGCTATAATGACAAATCCTTTTAGGAGGAAAACTCCACCTCGCAGGATTTCAAAGCATCACAGTGCATTCATCTGCCTTTAAAAAACGGAGGAGTAGTTCTTTTCCATAGCCAGATGGAGCAAATCTTCCATAATACAGGATAAATGACCAAGCAAGCTGCGTAAGCCTACAATCAAATCCAACTAAAAAAAAATGTAATCCACAATGGAAAGTGCTGTTCCAGTTTTATTTGTTTTCAACCACAGAAGCAATGCTGTTTCCCTTTGACACCAAAGAGAAGCTTCTGTTAATACAAAGCATCAGCACACTCAGTCTTTGACACAACAACATTTACCGAAAACAACACAGATTTGCTTTCACAGGAAAATCAGAAGAATGGCACTGAAATCATCCTCACTCTGCCATTCGTGCTCTCTAGACCCTGTATCCTGGCTTTCCTGTGACAAGCTAAAACGAGAGAGGGAATTCGTTTCTCAGACAAGGAGGTCGGACAACTGACTGGCACAGCACTACGTGAACATCCCAGCAGGGGCATTTGCCACCCAGAGCCACCTTGAGCAACTCACTCCTCAGACCTATTCAAGAGAGTGCTTCAAGGAGGCAAAGGTTTAAGAAACAGGAAGACAGAAGAAGAGATGCTACAAAGGGGGGAGGCGAGGGGGTCCAGGTAACACATAAATTCGGTTCCAAGTGCATTGGTCTTCACTAAAGCCTTATCCAAGTTTCCCATCTCCATTCCTCTGGACAGGCCTTAACAGCCTTCAGATCATTCTCAGTTCTTTAGTTTCTTCACTAGCAACAAAGCCTGGGCCATCTACGCACTGGCCAGGTGAATTCCTGGGCCGGTGTCAAGCCCTCCTCAATTAGGGGCAAGATCATACTCTTGCCTATACTTACTGAGGATTGACACTCCAGCTCATCTTCCTCATAGTCAGGGTTTACCTGATGAAACAGAATCACAGGCACGTCAAAACTCTAACAGAGCTGGAAGTGGGAAAAAACCTCAGCGCAGTCTAAACTTGTTTTTGAAAAGACGCGCTCTACTGCTACAGCACTACCAGGCATGCAGGACACGTACACTGTGCAAACCCATTCACCTCTAACCGGGCATCTGCCTCTCCGTGAATCAAGCAGTTAAGTAATCTGCAAACATGCAGAGAGACTTATCTTGTTCAGGATAATCACTAAAGGAGCGAGAGGGGTAGAGAGTGACCAAGTTTCAGGGTTTTTGTAAAATCCCAAGTGGAATTTCCAACTAGAAACTACTGGCTTGGCAGAAATCTTTTAGAACAAGCACTATTCTAACCATGGATCAGGTGAGCAATCTCCTCTGGTACATTTTTGCATGATGTAAGACCATGGTTTTGTTTTGGCTGACTAGCAAACCCAAGATTTACTGGAAAAGCTCTATACTGGATCACTACTGAAAAGGATTTGCAAGTGCGCATGTGACAAAATGCTGTTTTTCCAATCTGCTTATTAGAAGAATATAAAATGGGATATTTAATCTAGACTTTTCCCACTGAAGCTCTCAGGTCAACAGCATGGGCTGAGACAGCTCTTCTGCCCTGCTACGCACTCTTACATCCAGGACAGCTTTCACTTCCAAAGGTTTATGTATTGGCATGCTGATATATCCATGCTTTAAAGTAAATAGAAGTAGTTTTAATAAACATTTGCAAGTGTTAAGCAGCAAAACTCACAAAATTATAACCCTTAGGGTTTTTTTTTTTTTACTTTTTTTTTTTAAATAAAATGCCTTGAAATCTTATTTCAAGAGGGGAAAGATGTCCACCACGGAGAGAGAAAAAGACTTTTTTGTCTTTGGACATCTAAGCATTATCTGCAATTCTTACAAGACTGGTTTTGAAGTCTAACTGCATTTGCATTTTACACTCAGTTCTACAATTCCACTCGGAAATCAGTGATTCAAGAGAAACTAACAATAGTTGAATTCATTTTCCCCCAAAGGCTCTCAGCCATTTACAATTTATTCGTCTATTAATAAATTCATCTTGATTCTACTGCCCACATGACAGGATATTATTTAGTGTCTATTCTTTGCAGAAGAAGAGTTATTGCCTCTAGAATTCATACAAAAAGTGAAATAAGCTCAAGACTACGCCTGTACCGTGGTATTCTTTCAAGTCTCTCTGATCTTGTTGTCTATGTTTAGCCATCTACTTTTGTATTAATAGTAAGGACCCAAACACCACTCTCCTCCCCTCCCCTGTGTCTATTTTTAGGGCAGGAAATGAGAGATTTTTCAGAAGGTGTGAAAGGAAGAAGATACTGTGAGAAGGCAAGCAGAGCTCCTAAGCAAGCCCCAACACCTACCTCTGCCGCTAGGTAGTGTCCAGTAGCAAGGTGTTTGAACCTGAAAAGGCTGTTCCAGTACCCGGCACCACCGCGACAGGGATCATGCTGCACCACCTACAAGGAAAGGGAAACCACATTTACACCGTCTGTCAGCAATCCCCCTTTCAAACACCATATTTCATGTACAGGTAAGAGGAAACAGAACGAGGAGCTCCAGAAGAGGTGAAACAACCTTTCATATGTGAACAACGCACAGTACAGTAAATACTTTGAGCATTCTACAATTAGTTCATCTCAACAATTTATGAACAAGTCATAGTATTTGTTTGCGAAGTCACTGACCACAGCTGGAACTCCACTGGAGTGCGGTGAGTGACGGCAGGAAGATTATGGTGCAAGTTGGCAGAGATGTAATTAAAGCAGGTGCTCTAGATGTGCATACATTGCTAGGTCTTAAAACAAACATCCTAAAAAAATGCAACAAATCCTTCACCTTTTTGGTATAACTGATTTTTGACCTTGTGAAAGTGGATGAGGGAAGACACTTGGCAATGTTTCAAATGCAACAGCATTGTACAAAGGAATTTAAGACTCCTGTATTTCCTCTCTAACTTCTCCTGTGGCAAGCGGAGCCTCCATCGTCAGATGATCCGTTACTCCATATCAGCTTCTCTGGGGGTACACCCACTTCCTTAGGGAACACCCAGCGCAGCTGAGCTGTGCCTTTTGGGGAAGGACTAGCTTACCTCTGCCTCGCGTTTACCAACAGCAACTGCATACACATGGACAGTTACCGCAGAACCTACTGCTGTGTTCTAACACATAATGTGAACTCTAGGTTCAAGGGCTTTCAATGTATATCACAGTAGATACTTCTAGAAAGAGAATATGGAAAAACACCTATCCACCGTTGCAATTAGTTTTATGGTTCTCACAGGCAGTCCACGTGGCAAACATTTAAGATCATACAACTTTAATCACACCAACAGAGTGAGGATATTTTAAGAAGCCAGTGATGGCCAAGGTGTTAGTCACACTATTTAAAGCCAAGTAAAGAAAAAAAAAAAGGTCCAGACAAACAACGCACAGAGACCAGCAAAGGGCTGCAATCTCCTATCAAATGAGGATGTGCGTAATCACATTACTCCACAGCAGAAATAGAGTGTTGGGTACACTCAGCAGGACAGTTGCAATTATTAGCTGGTGCTAAACTTTAGTGACTGGTAAGAAAATGACTTCATAGATGCTTCTCTGTCCCCTTTTTCTGAATTGGCAAGAACCTGAATTTGAGAGCTCTGTGCTGCAGCATTAGAGATCAGAACTCCTCTTTAATTTTGCACAGAAAGCACAGTACGTAAAAGAATTTTAAGATTAAACTTCTAACACCAGGAAGACTTTTGCCTAAAAAAAGAAATCCAGGTTTTTAAACAGAAACAGTAATTGTTCCCACAAAGCCACCCCCAGCCTGAGTTACCATTCCTACCTCTACTTCCCACAGGGCTTTTGAACTGGTTGCAGACGTGGCTGACTGTCTCCCTGTCGTTCTCAGGAAGACGTGCTGCTTCTTCCTGTGCTCATCGCAAGTCAGAAACTTCTCCTGTTCTGCATGAAACAGTCTCACCACATCCCCCTGTCAAAGCCCGGACAGCATGGTCAATATACGCATCACCCATCAGTGAACAACTTCCAAGCAAGTACAGCTTCGAGCCTTACCCCTTTGAGAATATCATCTTTGTTATCGCTCCATTTCATGAAGAGGACTATTTTCCAGCTTGTATTGCAATTCACAGAGTTGACCTAAAAGGAGAACCAACACCATTAGTCCCACTGTCTTGTGCCTGCACAAGATACTGCCAAAGTACTGCCTTACCTTTTAGACAATTTTCAACAGAATGCTGCAGTCCCCATTGCATTACTCTAGAGAAGGAAAGCCCTTTCTGCATTTACTCCAGAACAAGTCACGACAGAGCTGACTTGCTAGGAAGACACTTGCTACACATTGCTGCATCACAACTTTTGATTTTTAAGAAAAAATTTATTTTTAGCCAGTCAAGTAAAAAGAGATCAAACTCAAACCTCTGTCCAATGCTCAAGAGATACAAGAAAAGTCTGACACCTATATTAAGTTGCTGATTAACAAGATAACCACAATGCCACAGGTACCAACCAACTTACTGATAACCTGATTTTCATAAAACGCAAGCCCTGGCAGCTTAGCTGAAACATGCAGAGGTTTGGCACAGTTGCTCCAGCTGTGTCACTCTGCCCTTACCTCGTTGCATCCCGGATTATCGACAAGCTGGTGACTACTGGCGTGGAGAGGCTGGCCAGCGTTGACGGGGTTCAGGACTACTTTGTCTCCAATGACAACCTGTAGATAAGTGCAGCATCAGACAGAAACTTGCAACCTGAGAAAGCTCTTTTTCTTTCTATTTTTAATGGGAGCGATGGGCGGAAATCACCTTCTTGCAGTTTGGAGAGATGTCAGTCTGAGTACGAAAACCAGGATTCTGTTTGCTTCAGAATTTAGCTCATCGTACTCAGTCATTCAGGCAGAAAACCCCCTATACTATTGGGCTCAGAGGCTTGCAGAAGAAACAGAATGCAATTCTGGTAACTAACCTATCTGCTGCTTCCCATGAAGTCATTTCATTGGTTAACATTTAACAAATATTTCCTATAGCAAAAGGTCAGCCAAAAATCCTCCTCCTCCAGGACGCACTTTCATCTGTAAAATCAGATTCTTGACCAGGCTGGCATATGACTCAAGACAAATACACTTTATTATGAACAGTAAAGGTCCTGCTCTTCCCTTCTTCTAGGGCAAAGTCTTACTTAAACTAAAACCCAAAAAGCCTTTTCTGTATTGAAATGAACTGCTCTTAGCGATAAGGTGTCTGAGAATTGGTGCGATTTAAAAGAGTTTAATGGCCACTGAGAGTGCGCTACCCTGTGCTTTGGCTTTACTGTCTGTGTGTGTGCCTGTAGAAAAGGAACAGTCACATGAAAACATATGGGGCCATTATACAGGATAAATTATTCCTATTTGCTACAGGCCGCTGTGCTTAGGTGCCAAATATATACCTGGACTATACCATAGAACACACCGAAGCTTATTACCCTCATGGGCTTAGGCAGATAGCATACCCAGGCATCTCAGATTTGTAAAAAAGAGCTTAAAACAGTAATGCATTTAATTCAGAATCAATCATTTTCCAGATTTCCCATGAACAGGAGCATTTAACCTCATTACCACCTCATTCCTCACACACAAAATGACAATGAATTTTGATTTCAAACTGACATTGAAAACAAAGATGCCAATTATTTGTTTCAAATCTACTGAAGGAACTCAACATTCCTTACCATTTTGAATTGGACGGGAATTGTGAAAGGCTAAGGTAATTAGGTCCCTTATTCCCTCCAACGTTAAATCATTCCACGTTTCCAAAATACAGGTTACCATAGCAATTTTCCTCCCCCTCATGACAGCATAGGAAAAAGGTTGTTCCTGCAACATCACGCACCAAAAGATCTGTGCATTTCATTAGTTGCAGGACAGGCTTCCTGAACCCAGCTTTGCCAAGCTGCGCACAAAGTAATACCTGAAGATATTTCTCTTCGCACTTACACTGTCTCCAATGGAACGCAGTTTGTAGAAGGGCTGTATGTAGAACCAGGAACCTTCATTTCCAGCTTCGTCCAAGGTCACCCTCATAGCATTCTTCTCGAGTAGAGCTGGAAGCCTCTTATTTACTGTTAAGTATTTGTTACTTTTTAAGTGAAGCAGCTAGAATAAGAATTAGAGTTCAGTTCTAAGAATGCTCATTTTTCCTCCCCTCAATAAATAGCGAGTGCGCATAAGATAACCACAGTATTATAGTAAATTATATAATAAAAATATTGATGCATTCAGGCACAATTTTGCTTACACTTCTTTCAGTACATATACAGTCCTACAGCACAAAACATCTTCAGCTAATCCAACAGTCCCTTCTCCAGCAACCGATAAACACTTAGAAATGCTCTTCTCACTTTACAACGGCCTGTTCAAACACCCAGGATCAAAAGTTGTAAAATGCCGGGCACTAAGTGGGTTGTCCAGGTAAGAAGGGGGTGGTGAGAAGTACAGCTGCTCTTATCTTGCTTTGCTCTGTCTGATTTAACAGAAAACGTGACTTCTTCTCTGAAGACTCTTCAAAATCTCCCACCCCTCAGCCCTTCGCTGCGTACCCCCTCGCAGGCTGTGCACCAGAAGCGTGAAGCTGTAAGCTGCAACAGGTCCCATTCCAGCTCCTGACCTGCCCAGCTCCAACTAACCACTGTTAAACTTCCAGTAAATTTAGCAGACAGGTACTTTTGTACAGAAAGTGCTTTTTCATGCCTTTTGACTACCATAAATAGCGGTTACTCCCAGAACATTTGGCAGTTATAGGAAAATATGGGCAAAAACTTATCAACTGCTCTTGATACAGTTGATGTTTGTAGTCCAATCAAAAACGGATATATTTTCTTTCATCATTAAAAGTAGATATTTTTTTTCCCCTCCCTCAAACACATAGGCCAACAGCACAATTAATTCAACCAAGGAAGGGACTTCCCTGCCCTTCCTCCATCAGGATGCTCCAAATCCTGCAATTGCTTTGAGAGGCAGCCAATTTCTCCTTGCCCCGACCCACCCCCTCTGCCCGCTGCTCTTACGGCAGCAGAATAAAATAAAAACCATTCGTAGAGGAATTCCTTAATCTAAGGCTCAAAACACTGAGGTAACTATCCCTGCTTGTGAACCGCTGAGGCGCTCTACCCAGTGGAAGTAGGTCTGCTTCGGTTCCAGGGTGAACCTGCTGCATATTATGTTCCACATTTATTAAAGACCTGTCTTTTTTAATTATGCAATTATTGTAATTTCCATTTTGTTGGGTTTGATGCATTATTTTTTTTTTCATTCCCTGGGGCCTAGCATATCCTTTGCTTCCATGGTCTGCAATTACTTATATGGCTTGATTTTCCTTCTCTGTGTCAGTTTACTATTTGATGTGTCAACATTTCATTGCGAAAGACCATATTTGGCATTGTACAGTGCCTGTGCCATCTTCCACATGGCCAACTCTAATGAGAGCTCTGAGAAGTATTTCTGAGGAAAGCAATCATATGGTGACGTCAAAACCAAAAAGGTACAATTAACCCATAATAAAAGAAGCAACTCCATCGTAGCTCTACACCCAGTTCTCGCTTCACAGGATCCCACTTCAGGACACTCACACCCTGCAGAGCTACAGACTCTTCTCCATGAATTCCAGAAATTTAAAGTCACACTGAGCAGGGGGAGTTTGAGCAAAATCCTATACAGCTTGCAAAGACGTTCACAGCCTACCTGGATAACATTGCCGTACTGGATGACTGTTCCCAGCAGCTTTCTGTTTTCAGTTTCATTCTGTTTCTTTTCCAAATCTGCCGCATGCTGAAATTAAAGAACAATTCAATCACTGACTGTCTTATAAAAAGCGTGGCCAAACACTCAACGTCCTTTAAGAGATATTTCAAAGAACTGTAAAACCAGCAAGCTTCTCAAACAGCTCAATTTCCTTTTTCCAACTTCCAACAGCGCCATTTCCAACTCCCTTTTTGGGTTGTTTAGGAAGACAGACACACACCAGTTAAGCAATCCATAATTAGGGTAGAATTTGACAAAATTTTGGAACAAAACATGAGATGAAAAACTCAAGACAAGAGAGAAGACAAGCCATGAGAAGACAATGCCACAGGAATGGAGGGAAGGTGCAAAGGGATGGGTAAAAACTCAAGCCGGGAATCTATATCACTCTACTGACTTCTGTACAAAGCAAGAGAAAAAGACCTCAACTTTGGATCTTTATTTTACTTTGCTGATATAGGCCCCATCTTTTCCACAGCCTGTCTTTTTAGGATGACCCTAATCACCTTGCCCAGGCAGCAGGATTATTAGAAAGACATTTAGAAATGCCCAGTGGAGCTCTGGCTAGGCGGGTTCCCCCTCCCGCCAGCACAGCGTCGGTACTTGGTGAGCATGAAGGATATTCTGCGCTACGTTACAGACCAGCTGAGAAAATAAATACAGCTGGGCATTTCCATACCACGCTAACATGGTAATAAAAGGGAAAGCCCTTGCAAAATTGAATGATCATAGGGATATATTGTTCTAGTTAATAATTTATAATTAGTTTCTTGCACTTTGTTTTGTTTTAAAAGAAGTGAGCTATTTTGCCCAGGCTGTTTCTAAACCATTTCATTTGGTAAAGAAATTCTCTTACTCTACATGAAAGATGCTTTCTTCGCTAAAAAAAAAATGTGTATTTACTTTAACAAATATCTGGTGATAGAGAGTAATTTAAAATTAGACTTTTTTGAAGGCTAAGCATGTTTATGGCTTAGTCCTCAGATCTCAACAACTATAGTAAACCCAGTTTTCTCCTGGAGGAGAAGCAAGTGCCCACAGTTCCTAACTGTAGTAAGGAAAAGCAGTAGTAACACGGCACACAGCTTTGCTACTGCAAAGGAAGAGCCATCTGTATACTGTTATAAAATTTCAGCATCTTCAGCTCACACAAAATGTGCTATTTTTAGAAGTTGCGCTAGGTATGATAGCTGGCTCTTGCTCCGGGAGAGTCTGGAATACAGCTGCTCATTCAATTCAAAAATACATTCAGAAATACAATGCAGCATAATTTTCTCTTTATTACTGAAATACAACTTTTTTTGCTTGATTTCAAAGTATTCTGTTGAGAAAGGATTTCTTCAAGACACTAGGGCCCTCTCAACTATCAACGACAATCACAGAAGACAGGACTTCTCTGCCTGCTCGGGATTGGGTGCCACATTTATTATAAATAAAGAAAACAGTATATTCTGTGAAAATATGATTAAGACTTTGGGTGCATTTTGAAAGCACACACCAAAACTGACACTCACTCAAGAAGAATCATTTTTTCCGGCCACTAGATGTCAGCTTCTCAACCAGCACTGATTCTTGATACCAAAGAAAGACAAGTGTCCCAGATTTTAAATCCCTTAAATGGCATTAACTTAAAATAACCTGACCTCAGCATTGAGCGCTCCACAGCAGACAATAAATTCCACCAGCAGACAAACAGAAGCCAAAAAAGGCAAGTGATGATGAATACATCTTGAATCACGAATTTTGTTAGAAATTATATGCGGTGATAAAGAAATCTAATCAAGGGCAGAGCTAACAATTGTATGCACGTGTTTAAGGACATAGCCCTCCAAAACACATCAGGCAAAACACAGGGGTTTTTATGTATTCCCTGTGCCAACAAATGGAAAAGATGACACGTGTACCCATATGACTGGCAGAAAAAAAAAAGTTTTTATATGAGTGGCACACATGAGACCAAATTATTTTAAAGCCATGCATGAGCCCCAGGTCACTGAAGACCTGATTTGACACACGCTACATAAAGGATTAGCCTGTAGTGATGCATATTAAATAATCTCCAATAAAACTGTGAAGTACCCAAATCCTTTCACCAAATCAAGCAAGCAGTTCATGCATGGCGGTACATTTCTGTACAAACATCACTCAGCTGAGGGTAAATACTGGAAAAATCTAATCCTGCATTTCCACAGAGACCCCCGCACAAAATGGTCAAGCGTCAGATGAATAGGAACAGGTCCCAAACACCCGACTGCCGTTTACTGAGGGAAGAGAAGACAACTTTAAATGACATTGTAATCCAGGGCAATCACACGGTATTTTTCTTCTACATGATACAGTCTTTAGACCATACTTTCTCTTAAAACCCACGAACTCACACACATACCCCACGGGCATAAACTCTCCCCTTCCCTTATACACCAGAAAAACCAAACCCAGTATCCTCCATTACTTAAAGCTCGCTGGCACGGTCCACTCCTTTTATCATCGGTAAAGGGGCAGGAGAAATGCGGCACAAATGAGGGACCTTTATGCTACAGCCAGGACCAAAATAGCTTTCTCCTTGCCAAGTTAATACTTCTAGGTTATAAAATTATGTTTTCAGAAGCAAAATGAGTCAAACAGCCAGCCTTTGTGAAGTGCGGGAGCAAGGCAGCCATATGGCAATCAGCAAATGACACTTTCCTACAGGGCCATTTTGTATTTCAGTCTACAATGAGCTTAATATAGGCTTAAAGAAACTAAAAATATTTAGAATTGCAATTTTGACATGAAGTACTCTAGCTATGTAATTTTAACATAAACACAGAGTTTATTTAACTCTAAAGTCAACAGATGGTATTTAAGTTAAGTTGGCTTTTTTTTATATAGGAACTCTAAAAACAGCAATCAATTGCCTTACTGGGTTTTCTACTGCTGAATGTCAATATTTTACCCAGAAAATATTAAATACTGCAAGCTAATAAGGAAGGAGAGGCTGTCTGGCCTTATAATTACTCATAATTACCCATCAACCTTTACATGTATCAACAGCAGCTATGTTTGTTTGAGGAATCCCAGTAGATGTATCAGACCGTAGCTCAGATGGCATCCACCAGCACAGCTAACGCCCACGACCGCCCACGTCGAGATGCAACACCCGAAAATCCTCCACTCTGCGTAGTTGTTTGAAGGGCCCCATTTTTATGGTGTTACCATCCAAAACGCCCACGTAGAGCACTACTGCATGTTAATGACAAAAGCTTAAATGGCGACCATGACTCTACCCCAGTATAGTACATACCGATACTGGGACACGCAGACCTGGGACGGCACGTTGTCAGAAACCAGAGCATGTTTAGAGTTAGATCTCAGTGCACATCTCAAAGGGAGTCTTGTACACTGATTTCTAGATACTTTCTTAGTGTCTCCTCATTAACCGTGTCAAGTTGATTGGAAATACTTATTTAAAGCAGTATGGATGAGAGGGTTGGTGATCAACAGCACCATGAACATGACTACTTACGTGCAGCTTATTGAGTAGCACGGCATCTGTAGTGCTGTTAGCTCCTGGCTTTGCTGCCTTCCAGAACTGCTTTTGAGCTGAGTACCGGTTCATGGGACATAGTTTGAACAGGCAATCTATAAAAAACAGATGAAATAAACAGAGAGATCACTTCAACCATTTGTAATTATCTGGATTTTTGCTGCTAACGTTGTCCAAATATTCCAGCAGCAAGGAAAGGTTTATAAACAAATTCCAAAAAGCTCTTGATCAGACAAATGCTTTTTTGAGCAACAGGAATGTTGCCCCATGAATGATAAAAATTAACTGTTGCTGCCAAACATCTGATGCAAGACCAGAAAATTTATAACTTGTCCCAGTCAAAAACGCTACCATACTAAAATGGCAACACTTTCCAATGCTTTCCCAGGCAAACAGATCCTTTTTACACACTTACAACATTTTGGTTTTCTACTTTAGCAGGTACGCTACTTCACACAATTAATGTTAGGTTGGAGGGGTTTGGTTTGGGATTTTTTTTGTTGTTGTTTGTTTAGTTTTTAAATCAAATCCTTTCTATGTCTAGGGAAAAGGAGGCACAAAGAATTTGAGAAACTCATCTAATAAAGTAGCAGCAGCATAAAATACCCCCAAACAATAGCACACACAAGCACAGACATTCGAAGCATAGTTCCAGGTAACAGTAAACCCCTCCGGGTGTCGGATTCTTTACCCAGTCCATCGACACTGTTTATTTAACATTCTGCCTGGTAAAAGCCAGGAATTACAGCTCATTAGTCTTATTAAAAATACATTTTTATATTAAAGAGATGCTAACTTATCAGTAATAAAACCAAATTAGCTGCGTTTACTATTTTTCCTCTTCTTTGTTGCTAAGCAACTGAACACGCAAAAAAATAAATTCAGCTATTCAAAGACAGTGCCTAAAGTAGCAGCTTAGAAGTTTAAACAAAGTGCCAAAAAAGCCAGAAGGGCTGTTCCCAGCGCCTCTTTGGCAACGTTGGGGATGTAAGGCTCCGGGCTTCTAATTCACATGGTATTTCTCAAGGCTCCCGGTGTCTTCTTACTGGCAAGCACTGCAATTTCATAGAATCACAGAGTGGTTTGGGTTGGAAGGGACCTTTAAAGACCATCCAGTGCCACCCCCTGCCCTGGGCAGGGACACCTCCCACCAGCCCAGGTTGCTCCAAGCCCCGTCCAACCTGGCCTTGAACACCTCCAGGGATGGGGCAGCCACAGCTTCTCTGGGCAACCTGAGGGCTCACCACCCTCACAATGAAAAGTTTCTTCCTAATATCTATTCTAATTTGGGAAGCACCAAGCTGAAGAGAGACCAACCTGGGGGTTTTATCTTCACTGTCTGAAAAGCGCAGCTGCTTCTGGGCTACCTTGCTAGCTAGACACCCGGGATGAATGCCAACCGAAAAGGGAAAAACCCCAAGCTGGAGACAAGCCAATTCAGCTCCACCAGAGGTTCAAGTTGCTGAAAGGGGCTGAGCCCCGCTAGAAACAGACCTTGATAATTTTACCTCAGGATGCTGTTTGAGATGGACACCTTCACCCTTTTCATGCCTTTCTTAAAGAAAAGACCTACATGATGTCACTTTGGCTGCCTGTCTAATCCAGCCTCAAAGCACCGTTAGAGCACACCAGGCGATACCAAAGACCTTTCACAGAAGGGAAAAGGTCCATCTTCAAGACTAAAACCCCTCCTAACAGGGGGAAGTGCCGGTGGCAGATTGTCATTGCATCTCACAGTGAGCCACCAACTGCCACATGGGCTGATCAACGTGTCCCAGACCACCACAGCAATCCCTGCAGCCTGCTGGGCAGGTGGCCCAGTACACCAGCAACAGATACGGCAGGAACTTGGTATGTGACTGGGGACCTTTAATGGACTGACACATACTGGGGAAGGAGAGAAAGAGCTGAGGGCACACGGAAGGAGATTTAATTGCATCTGTCCAGAAATACCTCCACTTTGACACTACCAGTTTATAGCTCCTGAACAAACAAGAAAAGTGAAAACGAAGTGCAAACCACACTTTCCAGGTTTGCTCTCTTTAACGTATTTTTCATTTACATAAAGATGATTCAGAGAGATTGACAGCACAGAACAGATTCAAAAAGCCGCTGCAGGCTGGCACTTTAAGCTAAGACTATGCATTGTAAGCAACACACCAGTTATAAAATTTTCTATTTTTGCTTAAACCATCAGTTCACACAATGACAGCAATTAACACACAGAACTGCATAGAAGAATTAATTGTATGCTAGATTTAGTCACAGTGCAAGTGTACTTTTTTCCATCCTTTTCAATCAAGAAAGTTGTCGAGTTGGACTGTACTTCTCCATTGGTAACTGCGAGCAACTCCCTCTCTTCCCTGTAGCACAGCAGAGAGGTCTACAAGTGTTTGACCTTGTCCAATGCAAGAAGGGAAAATATACCGTGTTTTCCTTAGGTTCTCTTCCTAGTTAAAAAGCTACAGATCTAAAACAAACAATGAAAAGCACCCAACATTTTTTTTTCTAATATTTGTTCCATGAAATCTATTTCTTAAGTGGTTGAGGAGTTAAACTTAGCCTTGTTCATCGTAATATGACCACCAGAGGCTGGTTAGTACTGAATGTATTTGACCATGGGTCAAACCACATGAATTTACGGCCAGAAGACTTTTAGATCTCCAGACTCCATAGGGTTTATGTTTACAAAAAATCAACATGCAAGGATGCGCTAGCTGAGTACCATCACGGTCAGCAATCTGCAACCCAGAGCAGTGACGACTGTGTAAGATAAACCAACTACTTGTCAGACACTATACTTAGGGAAGCGAGGTCTGTTTCTAACAGATGCAACATGAAGCCAAAGCAGTGGAAACAATCAGCTATCTGCTCTGATCATGGATTCAAGCAGCTTTGCCACGTAGGAAAGGTGATAAATAAAGCTAATACTGCAAAGTAACTACATCTTATTATATGTTGTTTGTTGAATATTAGCCATGAAGGAATGCATCTTCTATTCAGATCTGCATGATACACAGAGAAAAATGGCAGAATTGCACACTGGGTAAGTATAAAAATAAAATACTACGTATCTACTGATGAAATGATGACACATCATCAATCCTGAACACCGCACAAAGGTCCTGCAGGAAAAAGTGATTGTGTAATTGTGTACTGCCCCATCATGCACCTGTACACGGATGATGAATGAAGGTTACATGGACATGTATTAAATGTGCATTTCAAGGTTTCCAAGCTAAATCCTGTTCTTTCGTCAGCAATTGCTTTGCATCTAATAAAGTGGACTGAGTAAGACCATAATTGCACCATGTGATATGTTAATGCTCTCACTGTTTGGACATTTAGGTCCCCATATGGGTCTCTGCCACCTGAAGCTCACAGTAATGTTTAATCTCTGTGTGTACCAGCATCACAGAGGAATAATCAAAATCAAGGACAGTGGAAACACTAGAAAATTCTATGTTCTGAACTATTCTGGGGTTCAATGAAGAGAGAACCTTGCCAGCTACATTACGCCAACCACAATTCTTTCTACCCCATACTTTTTATTTTTTCTTCCTTTTCCATTCCCTTCTCTTGTATTAGATCATGCTTCTTTCCTACCCAGTCATAATCTCCAAACTTCTATCCTTTCCTGCCAGTCCAAGCCCAACCAGTCAGATTCTTTTACTTCCATCCCAATTAATTTATTTGTCACCCAACAACTGATTAATCCATCCCTTCTCTCTTCCCCCCCATGACGGCCACGTAGAGGTCTCCACCTAATACCTGCAGAGGGATTACGCTTTGCCCAGACAACCCTCATCTCCCAAGGTTTCCCAGCTTCGTCATCTAAGGCACCTTACACTCCCAAAGCATAAGGAACCAAAACTTTACAAAGAAAAGGTTGGGCTTTTTTCCTTAACCATCAACACAATATTTTGCCAATCACTTTTTAGGAATGCAGACCTTCCTTTAAGAACACATCTGGGAAAAGCGCCTGGGAGGTACTTCACAGCAAAATGAAAAACCTGACCAGACTGATTTTTTTCTCTCTTTTTTTAAAATGGGCTCTGCTGCATGGGAATTTAAGTAACACTTAGGTAGTGTGTTAGTAAGATTATTATAAAACACAACGCAAGACTTGTCCAAAATTGCAAATACCCACTAACTTCAGAGAGGCCAGAATGATTTGGAGAAGTGAGTTGAGTATTTCAGAGCCCACCCAAGACACGGTCACCTTCTTTCACACCAAGCTGCCAAGAAATACCGAACTCAAACCCAAGCATACCTATGCAATCCCAGTTTTCCCTCGAGAGAGTTTCCCCACCGCCTGGGGCATTAAGCGGTGTTAATTAGGTCAATCCTACCCTCGGTCTGTGAAGACAAGTCAGAAAGTTGCTAAACTGACACTGCCAACATCCGAAGCTCTCCGTGGTGCCTTTGCTGGGTGACACAGCTGGACACCGGCCACTACGAAAACCTTCCATCTTTGCTACTTTCAGAGAGCAGCTCAGATCAGTTTTGAGTTGCAGTACACCCTTTTTCTCACTCTGCCATTCTCTAGCGCGCTCGTTTCTAAATGATCTGGAAGTACTTTCAGCTTCAGCCAGGGTGGTTGTGTAATACGCCACTCATCATTTTTTCCAAATCTCCCCTGGCTATTTTAAGCATTTAGTAGAAAGTCTTCACCAACTTTTCTGCAGTTCGCAAATCCAGGCATCAAATATTTTGTTGGCAAAAAGGTGTGTCATTGATTTCATTTTTTAAACACAGCTCCAGACTTTACAAAGCGCCAACTGAAGAAAGGTAAGAAAAATTATTCCCTCTCAAAAATCTTCATACTTCAGAGTACTTTCAAATGAGGGAAATCTATAAAGATGAAGATATTTAAATAAGTCACTTACAAAACCCACTGAATATTTAACACCAACACAGCTGTTTCTTCGTTACTTGAAAAAACCAAACTCCTTTTTGCACAGCAATACTAAAATTAAAAGAAAATTAGCAATTCCCTGTTGAAATTTAGCAGTTTCTCTTCAGACTTTTCTATACTTAGACACCTGATATTTCCCGAAGGCCAAAGCCTGCTCACAGTAGTGAATAAATATAAGGATAGTATTTTTTTATTTTAAACATAAAAAACAGCAGGCGAGAAGATGAAGTAGTAACATAGCTGGCAACGATGGAAATACTGCAAATAGAAGTTCTTGCCTTGATATTTATGAAAGTTGCACAGCTTTAATACACTCACAAGGATGATAACACTCCATAGGATGAAGAGATTATTTATTTAAAGATAAAATGAAGACCTCTTTTGTGTTTAAGTGAAATATTTTCACGCAGGAGGCATATAGAATAATACAAAATGCCTATATTCAAATCACAGGCAAGTTTCACCTCCTCAAAAGCCCTCGGATTACTACATCATCTATTTCTATACTTGTTCCTTCTGAGGTTTAAAATGAATAGATGACAGCCTAAGAGGTTCAAAGAATATAGAACAAAAGCTGCTACAGAAATGTGTTGATTATTAATCATTCCTGCATTTCCATAAAGAGGGAGAAAAAAAAAAAAGAACCCGATCCTACTGAAATTACTGTCTTTGTGATGAGAAGACATCCTTTCATTTGCAATTTGCAGTGAGCAAGCCTTGCTGGGAGCACAGAAAACCATTTCAAAATACCTATTTTTTCAGGATGCACTAAATGCTTGACCTGCTGTCCCGGCGGAGCCCACTCCATCCGCAGTTCCAGCAAAACGAGCGAGAAAACAAACCCAAACTCCCCACATTTAGCCCAGCGGGAGACGACGACTGAAGTCAAATCTCACGTTGCCAACAGCTCTGCCATGCCACAAGTGGGGAAAATTTAAGCGCAGGCGAGAAGGGCATTTGTATTCCAAGCCCAAAGATCTCGTCACAATCACACATGTCACTGCAAAGCAACCCAATCACTCCGGATTCAAACACTGAACTAATTACATGGCAAAATACATTAGAGGTTTCTGCTGCTGTGAAACGCGTTACCTCCCTTGCGCGTGCTGTTGCATCTTACCTGTTTCAAGGGCTTTCAACGCTTTTCTTTTTAAAGCAGAATAAAGGAGGAAAATCACCCTTGCAACCAGCATTTCAATGGAGAGCCTGCATGATTTATGATCTAAATATATTTTAATTTTTATGTTAAAATAACCGCCTTCAATTCATATCTGCAAGACATGAGGGTAACCACCCTCTTGCCATTGTACTCATTTATGCATAGTTCTACCCATGGAAATTGCTACTTCATTTTTTCAAGCTGTAACAACATAGGAAATACTGTAATTGTTATTAACTTAGAGCTGACATACCAAACGAAACAAAGGGAGAAGACTGCAACAGTGATTTCAGAGAGTGAAAAATCTGAGAGCTGGACACTGAATATCGATGCCTACTAAATCAGCAGTATTCATTAATGCAACATTAATTAAAAAGCAATGGCTTTTTGAGCACATAACAGATTAGCGTATGACTCCATACAACACTGTTAGTAACTTTACAATAACAAACACAGCATTTTAGATGCACCGAAATTCACTGCGGGATAAGGCTGTCCTTCAGCCAAAACTGAGCAAGATAACTGTATTCTACCAAGGATGAGCAAAGCCACAGCTCCTCACCTGCAGGGAAACTCCTCTCGTCAGGCTCTGGACACACTGCCACAACTCGGGGTAAATTAAGAACCAAAGCATAGACACCTCAACAACACTACAAGCAAACGCCCTCCAAAGCCCTCAAGACCACAATGGTAGCAAAGTGCCCAAAAAACTACCAAGAGACTAACATGAGAAATGCACCTTTAAGTAAACATTTTAGGTACCAAAGAGTTCAGAATACACCAGTGTTTGTTTTATTTCTGCATGTAACCTCTTTGGTCTCCTTCAAAAAGAAAACTGCTACTCAAAAAGAGAGAAATATTTAGACACGGGATATACAGGCAGTTCCAAAAGGAAACATTTGCAGGAAAGACCAGATTCGTCTCTGGTACGAGCAACGCTGAGTGAAGATGCTTTGTGAAAGCACAAAGCAAGAAGGGACAGCAACACAAGGAGAAACCAAAAAAAAAAAAAGCCACCGATGCATTTAACTAAAACATACCCCATTTGACATCTAGGGGGTGAGGTTAAAGAATGTAAGAAAACCGGTGGCCTCCTTGTTGCTGAGTCGGATAACGTGTCCCGGGATGGGAAACACACAGGGCGAGAGATCTACGAAGACAACAGCACACTGAATTTCCTGAGAAAACTGGTAAGGACAGAGAGCGACTACACCAGGTAACCTTGAAAGCGTTAAGGAGCAGATCTTATTTATGGGCACAAAGGATAATTTGGCCCAAGAGAAGGCACTTAAGCTAAGAACAAGCTCAAGAACCTTTAGAAAGAGCCAACGCACCATGATGGCTCCTGGCTAATAACAAAGACAAGCTAGAAAAAAAAAATCTCTTAAGTTGAGGAGATGGAAAAAGAAAAGAAAAGAAGAAAATCCAAGAGAAGAGTTCACAACGGCACACATTAATTTGAGCTAACCCAGGATCTCAAGAAAGCTACTGGTTTCGGTGAATGTTTTTGACTGTCTCAGCTCATCTCCGTCTCTGGTCCAGCATGAAAAGAAGCCCTGGACTAGGGGCAAACCTTGGCAAGAGGCACGTCTGAAGGCCAATCCCCTCTCTCCCATAGGTACTGAAAACCAAGTTTCACACACTACAAGGAGAAGCATTTGTACTTTATATGAAAGGAATTCAGCAAACTAATGTGCATAAGAGGTGCAGAAGCATTTTTAAGTAAACTGTCATGGCTTTAGCCTTTGTCCCAGCCTTGAGAGCTGTGCTAACTCGGGAAGCCATCCACTGTCTCCATTTTAACAGCTTCCACGATAAATACCCCTGCGAGGCACTAAAACACAAGTTTCAGAACATGAACCCTGGGACATTCTTCCTTAGAATCTTCAGGTCTTTTCAGTCTACATCGACAGCATTTTACACTAGCAGTGAATCAAAGTATACTCATCTGCTGGCCATATTTCATTTCATTTCGACTGTTCGCCCTTTGGATTTAATTTTCACGTTTGCTTCTTCACTTGCTTTTCCGGAATAAAGTTCCTGCTCAAAACGGGTTGGGAAATGGGGGCAGGAGGCAGGGAATGGCTCGGACAGTCCAAGCACAGGAACAAAAAAGATCTGAAGGCATCAGTGTTGTGCAATATGGAAAGAATATGGTTGTGCTATTAGACAGAGTTGACATGACTGTACAGCATAATAAAAGTTGTTTCTATTTAAGAAAGCTTTGCGTGTGTGTCATAAGAAACAAGCCACCGCAGCATCATGCAGAACCAAAGGCAAATTTTCCAGCCATCCAATAAAGTAACTCGATTTTCAGCTTTTAAAAATGCATTTGGCTTAAAGAAAACCCACATTGCCAAGACATAAGACATAGGGAAGTTAAATATTTGATAATATTATTGAAGTCTAGGTTGGAACAACTGAAGAAATAATAAAACTGAATTCACTGCTTTAATTTTTCTTACGCTAATGAAGTGTTTGGGATCCCTTGCCTGAAATGCTTATTTGTTTTTCTCCTTCTGCATGGAGCGCTGTCTGCCCAGACTCCGGCCCCACTGCCTTCCGCAGAATTGCCAGCACCAGGGGTCTACAGGACTGGCAGACCCCTAGAAAGCTTACTTGGCTCTTCCATCCCTCCCAAAGGCAGAATTAACTATGCCTGCTCCATCCCTGACATATCGCCTGAAGCCATCTATTCCAGCGCTCCGCTATTTCTGTATCTAACCTATTTATTTTTACAATTTAAGCCCATTACTTCTTTCCCTCTCCACGTGGGCATGCAGAACAGAACTTCTCCCTCTCCCAGCAGTACCTGCAGGCTCCTCTGTCCCTGTCCCACAGCTACCGAGAGGAAAGACTAATCGGTCTTGTTCCTGACTATTACCCTCCTCTGGATTTTCTCTAGTTGGCTCCTGTCTTTCTGGAAGTACGGTACTAAACAAGATACTTCACTGGAGGCTCCGCCAGGAAGTAAAATTGGAAAAAAATAATTACTATGTCTTTTGGCAATGTTTCTTTTTATACATTCCAAGGCAGCAATTGCACTTTTTGTAACAGCACAGCATCGACGACTCCTATTCAAACCGTGATTCCTGCAATCCCCGGATCCTCTCCTGCCGCACTGCTGCGTGCGCCCATCCTCCTCCTCCCCGGATGCAGCCAGCTACGTGCAGCCTTTGACATATGCCCCCACTGAACTGCAATGCCTCTTTGCAGATCTTCAAGGTCATTCTGAGTGAATTCTCAAGGCGCCGTCTTCTCCGTGGAGCTCGCAGAGGACAGCCAGCTGTGAAAAATGCCGTTCCCAGCGGCGTGGCAGCAGACACCCAGTGCTACACCGGCAGGAGCAGACGGCATCCATAAGGCGTGCGCTGCCACATGGATATTCACGCTTCCAGTAAACTGGCCAGAGATGGACTTGAGCAGCACTATTTGAAGAGCTTAGCAAAGCAAAGATAAATGCAAAAAAAACCCAGACCTGCCTTAATGACCGGCAACACCCCCTTGGAGCTGAACCGAGCAGAGTCATGCTGCTGAACTGCGCTGCGCTCCCGGGCGAACAGTAAAACACCCATGTCCACGTCTGTTTTCCGAGTCTGAAAGTTTATTCCTTGCTTTCTCTTCCTAGGCTTGGCTTGAGTCTTTCACCTCACTTACTGAGGCCCTCTCCCTCTCTCTACTTTAAACAGCCACCATCCTTTTGGCAGGGGACCAGAGATGCTCTGCCTGAAGCCTATCAAATGATGCTACTCAATCTCTCCAAGTTCACCCCGTCGCTGTACGCCACTCCCCTTCTCAGGAACAGAGCACAGAAGACGCCAACAAATCATGCAGCTAATTAAAATTTGGCCGGGTCCTCCATAACATAGTCTTAGCACTGAGGATCGCACTCTGGTTGTCATTTTAAAAAGTAGATTATGCCGACAAGGTATATATATGCTGTAAACACAAGCGCTGCCATATATTGCCTCTGCTCAAATTGCCTCCAGCAGCATACCCGTGTGTTACAGCAGAGAATAAAACACTTCAAGCACTTCTAAAGAGCACAATATCCCAGTTTTGACAGCACTGAAGAGTTAAGCTATGCCAGCACCGCTGCTGAAACGCAATCTATGGCTTTAGAGATCAAAAATGAAAGTGGAAAACAGTCCCCGAACTCGTAAAACAGCCCCTTCCAGGAACAGCTTCAGAGCAGGGCTTTACCAAATAAGGGAAGTGAGAGCTGGAAGCCAAAGCAGCAAAGCTACGCTGTATTAAAAAAGCCAGACAGCTGGATAATAGAAATGTGAATAAGCCAGCTTCGCTCGACCGGATTGCAAATGGGAAGAACAAATGTTCAGCGACCACGAGCGGAAGCAGAGCCTGCCAGCGGAGGCCTGAAGGCATTTATCGCAGCCGGCGGGAGCCGACAGCGCATTCTTACTGCAGTTTGGTGGTTGTTTCTTTTTTTTTTTTTAATGCAATGCCGTCATTCGAAACAGGCAACGGAATCACCATAGATTATGACTGGAAAGAGATGCTGATGGGGCACTCAGCATCACCTGAAGTGGTTGGCACCTGAGAGCAGCGAGCACGCAAACCCAAAAATCCAAATCCTAAAAATGCAGTGCATATCCTACATTGACACACGTCTCACCCTGCTGTACAAAGCTGCCAAGATGCTACTAGATGAGACAAGCATAACGGTGGAGCTGCTACAGAGAATGCTGTTCATTTTCCAACTTCAAAAGAAACTGAGTTGGGCTTTTCTTTTTTCTTTTTCTAAAAAAGCACATGGGTGTCATTCAATTCATTTTAGCCTGCTTTACTACTTCATTATCCTCCAAAAAAAAAGAAACAGAACATGCTATCATCCATCACTAAGGGATGTTTCATACAGGCTCCAAGTGTAAGCCTTTTGCAGAAATAAACACTCCGTGTTAACTTGGTGTCTCTTTCCCAATGGACATAGCAGCTTCTGGGACTCCTCCGTGTATCATAACTGATTATGTCCCTGGAGAATAGATTGTAACAGGAACACCAAAACTTCATACAATAAATCAAGAAGTTGAAACATACCTGTAAAGGAAATCAGTTGCTTCATTCCTTATATTCTTGTCCAACTATTAAGCAGACCAAGAAGGTTGTTTTCAGGCGCTGTAATTTCCCATGACAACGCCTGACTGACTGCCCTGAAATCCTTGAGACAAGAGCAACCAAAAAAAAAGAGCCCATTACACTGATACCACAGTAAGAACATGCAAGCGACGGACCTCAAGGCTTTTTTATTATCCCTCTGTCGCAGCAGCTGCACCACCAAAGCAGAAGCTCTCAGGTGCTCCACTTTTCCACTTTCTAATCAGCACTCGCTCCCTGCAGCAGTCACCCCGGCACTCGACCCAGCCCAGGCAAGGAGCATCCATCCACCTGCGTGTTCAACCCAGAATGCCACTTGCTTCCTAAGCCAATTTACCTTCAAGAACACAATATTTACCAGTCATTGAATTTCAAAGCCTATTAATTGTTGCCTTTTCACAGCATGTGTGAATCAACACATCCATTCCGTTCAGTCCCCTCTCCCGCCAGCTGCAGAAAGAGGAGCAAAACTGTACAATAGTGTGCCACTTGACAGCCACAGCTGGGAGGCTTCGCAGCAACGTATCTGTATCATCGACTGAAAAACGGGAGGGGGGGGAAAAAGTGATGATTAAACCTTTCCCTAGCTATCACTACAGCACTGAAAGTTTTTCCGTAACAATGAGACCCGTGCATTTTCCCAGCCTTTAATTGATTCAGACCGTAACAACAATGCATCAAGGCATNTGTGCATTTTCCCAGCCTTTAATTGATTCTTGTGATGAAGCCCTCAGACCGTAACAACAATGCATCAAGGCATTGGTGTTGCCAAGGGAAGCACCAAAAAGCACCAAAATTGTGTGCCCTCGAGGCATGGCCGCAGCCACCACAACATACATCCCTACCTGCATTTGCTTCTGAAAAGTCTGGAGAAAATAAATGTATTCAAATCACTTAGTGCTATATCCATTTTAAAAATTTCCTTTTCCGTGAAGAACAATAATTAGGTATTTTCAGTGTTTTAAAGCCATCTTTCAAGCTGTCTTATTGACATAATGATAACATATCAATCAGTGCGGAAGAAAGCTGGATTCAGAAGTGATGGATGGGCTGGTGAGAGCTATTAAATAACACCAGCTGCATCACTGTCTCAACACATCCTACACTCATATCCGCACAGAGTCAGCAAAGATAGTCGTCGCGGATCACAAATACCACCTTTGTCAGTAGCCTCAAAGCAGCAATAACCTTTGCAGTTCAGAAAAATGCACTGAAGTCCTCTTTTAACATCCTCTGCTCCTGTCCCTTCTCTTCCCTCGTTTGTTTCAATCACTGTCTTTTTTCAATTATTATTTGTATCGTAATTGTATTAAAACTGTTTTCTGGTCGTGTCAGGTGGTCCAGCCTCTTCCTCCACATCTACGTCAGGTTTATGCCCCGATTTTCAGGATTTCAGGTTTCAGATTAATTTAATCAGGTTTCAGATAAATTTTCATTTTCTACACAAGATCTTGGCATTCAGAAACAGCAGAAGCAACTAAAAAAAACCCCGATTATATCCAATAAAGTTGATAATATCGATTTGCAACTGTTGGTCTGCAGAGTGGAGCGGAGCCACAGCACAGGCAGATGCAATCCTTTGGTGGGGAGATGCCGGGACAGCCTGAAATGGCAACTCACAGTCAAGGCAGCCCCAAACACGGACCACAGAGCGTTCAGAGGCAGGACCCAACGCCGCTGGTTCCACAGACATGATGGAGTGTTTTAAAAATTACCGCAGCCCTCTCCTGCTCCGCTGTAAATTTAACAGGAGTTCATGAGAACTACATCACCGGTGACATCTGAACTGTGTCATTCCACCTGTTACGGTGTCAGTGGCTGTTTTCAACCACTAAAATAATGGCCCTTGGCACCGACAGCTACAGGAGCACTCAATGCACCATCCCATGCCAGCTCTCCCATGGAGCAGGTCTGAAACAATGCTTTCTAGATTTATGACTTCAGAGGAAAATTGCAGTATTAAGACGTAGTGCTTGACTATGTTACTCATCCATAGACCCCTGGGATAATTTTTACCCACAACAATTTTAATGCGTGCTTTCGGAAAAACAAGTACATCAGCCTCTTGAAGCAACAAGCGACTCTCATACGATAAACTAGACATGAGTTAGGAAAGATGGATTGCAAGTATTCTTGATATTAGAGATGCTCAAAAAATCGATTCTGCCCAGGAGTTCAGAAATGAAGACTATTTCAGCAAATCGCAAATGAAACCCAGACACTGATGCTATCCAAAGGCTTAATCATGGAAAGTGCCAACTGTACTGATTAAATATCTGGACGATATTCAAAGATAACTGATACAAGCAAACCAAAATCTCCCCTCAAAACACCTGAGGATATGTATGTTATGTGAAACAAAAAACTAAGTGACAGCAACGTGAAAGTTGATTATCTGTAATTTCCTGAGCTTTTAGATCTGGATGAGCACTTGGGACTTTCCTCATTGACTTTCAATTTTACTAAGTCACTCACGGTATGAAAAGGAAGTCACTAGAAGCAGTGGTTTGAACTTACTTGTCTGCCATGTCTCTGGAGTTTTTAAAGGTGAACTTCAAGATACTGAGCATGCTTCTATTTTCCCTTTGCAAACATTCAAAAAGCCTCCTACTTCTCCATTCAAATACACGATATTTTCATATTTTCAGACTTTTAGATATTTTCAGGCACAAATCCACTATTTTCTTACTAAAGATGAGAGCACTAGCAATGCTACACATTAAGTTAAAGGAAGACCTTTAAGAAAGAAGGATTGTGAGACTTAACCAGAAGATATTGGCTGGTACAAACCCATATGCAGTGAATTACATTTCCATGATCTTCCACTGTTATAAAACCAGAGAACTATTAAAGACCTTAAGTGGTAATTAGTGCCCTGCATCCTCCTGCGGTGTGGCAGCACAGGAGTGCTTCCGCTGTGCAGTTTTCCCCGCTTGGTCATTCAAAAAGCTCTGAAGGCTTTTACAAGGTGAAGCCATTTAAAGTATGGTTAAAAACATTACAAAGGCTCAACATTTAAAGAGAAACAGATGAGCCGCTCAAGGAAAGCGTTGGAGAATCAAGCGCACTGTGTAGCAGCAAGTTTCTGAGCCAAAACGCTACTACGACATTGTGAAGGTAGTCAGATTTTTACAAGGCAATATTGAGGCTGGAAGCGTGATGGTAGGTCACAGCACACGACCTGCCAGAGTGAGGATATAACAGGTTTTGTATTCCATCCTCGAACTTGCACTAGTACAAACATTGCCAAATATTATAATGTTCATGCACATTACTTCCACTTCTTTACAGTAACACGTCTTGAAAATTGTCATCAGATAGCCCACACTCTCAGACAACCCACGTTCGGGGACACAAATGACCGCTAAAATCAGAAAGCTTTCAGCCTCACTCGAGAGCTGCTCGTGGAATACTAATTAACTTCATAAACCTCAGCCTTATTCCAGAGAACAAGTTTTTCTTGTCAAACATCTTCGCGTGGTACTTTTACTAATAAATACATCCAAATAACTGCTGAGTAGAAGCCTTAAGCCATATGCTTGTTATGTATACAAATCAACTTTTTTTTTTTTACTAAAAATATTTAAACTGAGACTGCTGATATACCCACCGTGATATAGCAAGGACAGATCCTTCAGTTTAGCAATAGAATACTCTTTTGCTCTATTCTAGTGAAATGTGATGAAGAAATTAGACCTGCAGTCTCCATTTTGTAATGTCTATTACATTTATGATGAAAGTTTTCAGAAATCGTTGGAAAACGGTAACAAAAGTGGGTTAAAATGATTGCAATGCTAACGGAGATGCCAGGCATGCAGAAGGAATATCACTTCACACTCTTCCTTGATCTTTTGGTACTTGGGATTTCCACTTCTTGGAGCATGGGAGCAGCTGAGAAGCACGTCTTTTCTCAAACCTGTAACTCACTCATCCCCATGATGACCACTGCGTTACATTTACAAAAAGATAATATGGACAGAAGCAAGCAGAAGGGGTTATCCGCTTGCAGTAATGGGATCTTGTGTAACTCCACCATCACACCCAGTCCTGCACCATCAATGTGCTGCTCTGTGGGGATATGACCAACACGAAAGGGCTTCCAATACTATGGTAGATCTTTGCCTCAAACAGCACACAGCTACCCAAAGCGAACCGCAGGAACATCCAACCCCATGAGAAGAGACAAACGAACGTTAATACACACACACACACGCATCTGGCCAGGTCATAAGCATATTCCAAGTCAAGGAGTTTTACTTAACAGCAAACTTATTGTGCTGGCAAGATTAAAAATTTGCAAAGCACTTTTCTAAACAAGTAATGCAGTTGTAGTGCACATCCTTGAAGGGCCACATCATTCAAAAAGCAGTACTTGTTTAAACAATGCATAAAGGCGCACAAGATTGCCAAGGCACTCTTGACTACAAACAAAGGCCCATGAAGTCCACCATGCATGTTAGCTCTGTAACCTCTTCCCTCCCAAGCCCTGCAGATTGAAAGCCAGTTTCCCCTCTTTAAAGAACCCACCCTTCCCTACATGCCCTCAACGGTCTTCTGTAATGAACGCACACAACACTCGACAGCAAGAAGTTCCTGGGATTGTTTGCAAGAGCAGACTTCATGCATTATCCTCCCCCAGTCTTCCTCCCAGCGTGGCCCTAAAGCAGCTGGTTCCTGCCTACTCCCACCCCACGCTCTCCTCCATGGCAACACTTCTGTGTACCAACAGGGAAATACAGAGAAAAATGAATAAGAGATTATTTCTGTGTCCTCACATCTAGCACCAGCATGATGCTAGTAATCAAGAATCATTGCAAAGCAAGATGTCCACTTCAGCAATTCAGTCAGTTGCATAAATTTTAATCGAGAGGTTGGACTGGCTCCATACAAATCTGAAAAGCCCAACCTGACAGCTGGCTGTGCCACAGACTTGCAAGCACAGAAAACCCACACAGGATACTGCCTGACGAAGCTCAATCGCTGACTATTAAAGAAGTCATCCCGTAGATCACTACATCTTGTGGAAGGTTATTCCATTAAACACCTTTTCTTAATCATCACAAGTATCTGGTCACTATCATCTATTCCTCCCACCACCCTCAAGCTTCTGTCTACTAAATGAGAATCACAGAATGGTTTGGGTTGGAAGGGACCTTTAAAGGCCATCTAGTCCCCCCCCGCCATGGGCAGGGACATCTTCAACTTGATCAGGTTGCTCAGAGCCCTGTCCAACCGGGCCTCGAACACCTCCAGGGATGGGGCAGCCACCACCTCTGTGGGCAACCTGGGCCAGTGCCTCACCACCCTCATTGTAACAAAAAAAAAAAAATATTCTTCCTTATATCTAGTCTAAATCTTTCCTCTTTTTGTTTAAAACCATTACCCCTCATCCTATCACAACAGACCCTGCTAAAAAGTTTGTCCCCGTCTTTCCTATCATCCCTCTTTAGGAAGGGGCTCGAAGGTCTTCCTGGAGCCTTCTCTTCTCCAGGCTGAACCCCCCCAACTCTCTCAGCCTGTCCTCCCAGCAGAGGGGCTCCAGCCCTCGCAGCATCTCCGGGGCCTCCTCTGGCCCCGCTCCAACAGCTCCATGTCCTTCAGCTGTTGGGACCCCCCAAGCTGGAGGCAGCACTGCAGGGGGCTCTCCCCAGAGCACAGCAGGGGGCACAATCCCCTCCCTCGCCCTGCTGGCCACACTGCTGGGGATGCAGCCCGGGATGCCGGTGGCTTTCTGGGATGCCAGCGCTCATTTCTGGTTCATGGTCAGCTTTTCATTCGCCAGTACCCCAAGGTCTTCTCAGCAAGACTCTCTCCATCCCTTCATCCCCAACCTGTGCTGGTACCAGGGGTTGGCCCGACCCAGGTGCAGGACCTTTCACTTGGCCTTGTTGAACCTCATGAGGTTAAGAAGATATATTGCAGCCCTACCACACCGAAGAACAGATTCACATAGTTCCTGTACAATCTACTAGTTCTGTTTCATATGTATTTATATAGGTTTTGCTCAAAAATTCCCTTTTATGTGTTCAGAAACATCTCTCACCAGGCCACCCAACTGATTTTGCAAAAGCTCTGTCCACAACCAACTCTCTCCAAGCCACCCATACGATTCCCAAGCAAAAAGCTTGAGGTCATAAAACAGAACAAGGCAGGTCTTGTCCTCAGAAACACGCAGGTCTTCACAGAGGAAGACAGAAAAATTTATCTGAGGTCACAACCAGAAAGACCAGATATTTATACTGATGCATGCAAGGATGTCCACAGACTATTCTGAAGGCGCCATCTGACCAGCACACAGATCTGAGGAGGCCAAAGCACCGTAGGAGGAACTGTTTGTGTCTTCAAGTTAACTGATTCAATCAAAAAAAACATCCAAGCAACGTTTTCAGTCCTGAGATCAGCATAATCCAGCATTGTACTGCAATAAACATTAGACAGCACTGCTTCTGGAGCAGTCACTTTCAAATGTGGGAAAAAAAAAATCTAGATAAACTTACCTTTGCATTTGCAAAATAATAAATACTTATAAATAAATGTTCTCCTTTCTACTTACCAATATCAGGGTACTATGCCTTTATACTTCTTTAAAAATCTAAATATTTAAAGTATGTTTAAAATTAGCATAGTGCAAAAGATATTTCCAATAAAGTATCCACCAATAAAAACCATCTTTGGAGGTGGGAGAAAATCTTCGGGCTTCCAACATGAGCCACACGCGAACTGAACAGATATTCAAAGTAGCTGAGTCATTGTGGTTTTCTGAAATGAGCCTTTAACCACGACTCGAAGGGAGGAACATGAAGTGACAGGCGCTTCAAAATCTCTGATGGAGAAAAGTTTTTCTTTTAAAGTTACCGAGTTTTTAAGTCGAAGGCTGCAACTCATTTTCCTGACACTTCCCCCCCATTTTTTTTTTTGGTTTTCTTTGAGTACTTTGATGTCTTGTTCCCAACACAATGTTTAACTTTAATCCTGTATTAGCCATAATTTAAACTCTGCATGAGTATCACATTGCTGGAATATCACATGGCTCTCCAGTTAACTGTTTGGGATCTCAGACCGTGCTGTCTCAAACTCTAAGTCAGGACTCTCCACACTTTTGCATGCATAGTGAACAGAACAGTCTGTGGCAGTGGACGTTGTGTGACTAATCTGAGGTTTTAGTAAAACCTCAAGGTGTTTTTTTCCCCTCCAAACTCTACAAGTAGCACCCCCTCCTCACTACCACCAATTGTGGTTTTACAGCTATGGTAGCAGCAGGGCCATCAAAGCAATGACCAGGCTCACTATACCTATAAAAACCCAGAGCAGACAAGCAAATCCAGTAGTTTCTGCACAGAAAAGGTAAAATAAAGAAAACAGAAAATGTAAACATTGGGAGAACCTGAAGGGAAAGCATGGTACAGAAAGATGGAATTAATTTTTCATGAGAAGCTGACAGCTCCACTCAATCCCTTCCCAGTTATCATCAGACAGTCCCATTTTAGGCAGGAATAAACCTCAGCAAAGGATCACAAAGATCCTCAATACAGCACAAATGTATGCAAGATATCAGTTATGCAAGCTTTAACACAGAAAGCTGAAAGAAAGAAATTTCTGCAAACAGAAATCCCCTCCCCCTGGAAAGTATCAGAAAAAAAAAAACCAACACTTTTTCTGAATCTCCCCCCCCCCCCAAGAATTTTTACAGTTTTCTCCACAGTTTTGGTTTGTATTTCTTTTTTATTTTGAATTTCAGAAGATGAAAAACTTCAATGTTTTCATAGTCTTTTCAATACAGGATTCTTGGAGAAATTACAAGAATAAAACATTTTCTCCAATTTTATTCTAAACATTCAGTTATTCTCGCCAACATAAAAAAATAAGAATCCCATATGAACTCCCCATCTCCTCAAACGCCTGCAAAGTGCTCTCCTCTCCCCCCCGCGCTCCCCCCTCTCCCCCATCCCTTCTGCACTCAGTGATGCCGGTGCGGGACGCAGAGGCAGCAGGAGTGAACTGGGCCCCCCCTCCAGAAACACAGACTCAAATGAGTTCAGCCTCAACACGGCTGCAGGGGTTCCCCTCAAACACTTCATACAGGCAAAGCGCTAATTACACTTGTTCCCTTTACGGCTTTCTCTGCTACCCATATGCCTTCAAGGTCCCGAAAACTACTGTTTAGCATTGAGGATCGTGAAAAAATACGGTGATGGCTGCTGACCTTTCAAGGTAACTTCAGCTAAAACCAAAAAAATATGAAAACACCCTCTCGATTTTTTTTGTATCAGATAAAAATTAGAAATCAAATGTCAATGATAATATCAAGATTTAAAAAAGCTGATGTGAAATATTAAGTGTATATTCATAACATAAGCTACTACAATTAAATATAAAATCCCCTCGTGTACTCCCTTCTCTTGCCATTTTTGTGATATAAATACACATACATGTACACACACAAGCGAACCTGTAAGGAGACCATAAGACAAATAAGCTGTTGAACTCCAAAGAGTTCTCTGCAGACAAATTCTGATCCCAATGCAGAATTATCATCTGTCAAGTTTCCAAAATCTTCACAAAAAACCCCAGAAACTTTAAGCACATGACTGACAGCACACGGAGGAAAAAAAAATATATTTGGAATTAAATCTTGTAGATCATATTTGAAGGATCTTCTCCTCATTGTCATTCTCCATGACCAAGGCCATCTGCCTGACAAGGAGTAGGAGGATATAAATTCTTAGCTTATTTTAAAACTTGTCAATGATAACCAAGAGTTATCTGTAAAATCCATATTGCCTTCAGAATTTACCTCCCAATCCCTGAGACACTGCCTGTAGGGTACTGTCATTCCTATTTAGAGAGCGTACTTTGGAGCAGGGAAAGATCCTTCTCCTGTGCACTGCTCAGTACCGAGCACACGCAGGGCACGCAGTCACCATCCCGTTCCCATAGCCAAATCCTCCTACGGCAACCAAAGATACAATTTTCGTTTCCCGGGCAAATGTGGTAATTGAGTTACTCCTATAGTATAGTGCCTCCAGACTCTTACCAGCTTTTGTGGGGATGACACAAATAAGTGATACATTATTTGCTTTTTAATCAATACTGAAAATGCACTTTTGATGGACAGAACTAAATAAGTCAACACAACCCCCAGAAAAGTTGCATGTATACGTATGCTCCAAAGCGCACCTTCGCTTGATATTGATGTCAAGACACGAGCAAGAAGTCAAAAGGCACCCAAATACTTTTGACAAGAACATCTAGTTAAATTAACATAAAAACGCTGCAGTTGAGGACATGGTCTGTCTGTGCTGAAGCTATTTGTGACCCAGCAAAATCACAAACCCACCACATGGTTCTTCAGCCTTTCTTTGAAGCCTTTGGTGCTGACTAATCCAAACTTCCAGGCTGGACTGATGGAGCGTTCACCAGATCAGAACTGCAACTTCTGCTTTTGGGAGATGTTCTGAAAAGCACCAAAGTGAATACTTTTGCCCCGAGCCCCCACCCCGGTCCCAGAGCCTGCGGGGGCACCACCAGTCTGAACCCCCACTCTTGGGCTTGTTCAAAGTTAACTGGTGCTGACTGGAGACTGTGTGCCGCTCTGAAGGGGAGGGAAAGGGGTTTTGTAGATCTAGCTGGGATTTTTTCCTTTTCGGGACGGCTGCTCCCTCATCCAGCTCTCTCACTTCCTCATGCCTACAAGTTCTGTGTTTATTTTTTCCTTGTATAATCTTTAACCTCGATGAATAAAAGGGCTGACATTCACTAAATACAAGGTCTAAGTGCTACCAGATTGCTTTTGCATAGCAAAGCGTTCCATATCCTTAATAAAAACTGGCTCGGAGATAATTTGTCCTAGTTACAGCAGGAGAAGATCCTGTGGCAGCGTTTTCCAGCAATGTCACGGTTTCTCTGCTGTCAGTAGAGCTCGGAGGTGATTTCTTATTCTGAAAACCTGACTGAGCGCTACAGAAAGACTCTTCAACCAAAATACAAGGAGTTATGTTTTCATTGAACTTCTGTATATTATATAATCAAAACAGATGATAATTGCCAACACTGAGAACTCAGCACTGAGCATTTTCACAAATGAGGTACGAAGGAAGTGTTAGTCCTAACACATAAGTAACTCTCTTACTTGACTGAATAATAAGTCGTTCATTAGAATACAATTTTTGAGGAACACTGCATTTCGCGTCAGTCAATCTGCAATGGCTATTCTAGCGTTTGAAACGTTCACGTGAGACATGCCAACCTGAATGCTTTGACTTTCCCAGCAAGATATCAGTATTCAATAAGAGCTATGGAGCTGAGATTTCCCAGGCTCTCTGCTCGGCTGCCTCCAGACCAGCCGAAGGTAGAGGAGCACAAACGGCTCCGTCACCCCTGGCAGAAAGCCTCCACCTGAGCTTCCACAGAATTATGCCAAACGCTGCCTGCATTTTGTCCTTCGCTGTGACCACAAAGTCAGAAGTTTAAAGGCAAAAGCAGTGTGTAAGAAACAGCCTCCTACATATGCCAATTATTTTTTTTTTTAAAGCAAATGAGAAAAATCAGCATAGGTATGTTTACAAACAATACTTTTTCTAGATGAGAAATGCAAGGCTCCTTCATACTGGTTGCATTTATTAGGGGCCACTAAATGCTAATCCGGGATTTTTGCAACTCCCTACCCCAGCCAGTCAGTGGTCAAGCAAGGAAACAAAACTGACATTTTCCAGTTTATTCCTGAAGAACCAGTAGGTGCTTTTCAAGACTGACCTCAAAGCAGCAAATTCCTTTCCGGATCGCAAAAAACGCAATGCAGTTTTCAGAATCAAGAACCTTCACCAACAACTCCCTTGTTTCCTAGCATCTGGATCACAAACTTTAAAGAAAGGAAAAGACGAGATTTTTATAGACAGGTCCCAAATTGCAAGGAGCTTGACAGGTTATCACTGGCACCTTGATCTCCACCCAGCAGTATGAAGAACTCAGCTGGAGGTGCTATTAATGCATCAATAATTGAAGAAGAGAAATCACGCTCAGGTGCTGACACATTAAGTACTATACTTCATCTTGAAAGACGAATCCAAATTCTGCAGCGAGAAGGACGGGGTATTCAATCTCCAGCAGCAATGTGGGAACGGAGGAGATGTGAGTGTCCCAGACTGCTCGCTGAAGACAACTGGCAAGGTCTGGCTTTGGTAACAGCACGTTTTTATGGCTGGCTACGCTGGCAGCCTCACCGGTTTTCTTCTGACTGCTCTCAAACAGAAGTACTTACAGCGCTATTTCCCTGAGCTTACAGCTGAGGAGATACCACCGCTTTAGTCAGGACTCTCGCTTGGTGAAGAACAGGCTACCCAGAAAATGAGAACTGAAATTACTTAACTTCTGGGTTGAGGCTGGGTTCCTCTTCAACTAATGACTTCCACGTGGCACTTGGACACAGTACCTGTAAGACCTCCTCAGTGCAGGTACTTACCATATTTATCTCTTGTATTCTTAACTCAATGACCTAAATTGAAAATATTTTTAAACTGTAAGTCCTTTCAAAATATAAAGACTTATTTTTTAGGTAAATTTATTTTTTAGTACAACTTACTGCTATTGCAAGTAACACAGAACTTCACTGTCCTAAAAGCAATGGAGAAGTGAGATTCTACAGAACAGACTCTCTGAAGACTTTGACACAGATGAAATCCTCAGGGCTGTCTCAGTGGACTTACCTGCTCCCTCTGAAAAATGAAACACCTCATGATCACACCAAGTCAAGGGGTAAGAGGAAATGAAATTTAGTCACATAAAAATGTAAAGGCGAAAAAACTTGAGAATATCATTCATACCTCTGCCAAAGTAAAAGCTAGGTACGGTTTCCTAATGCTTACTGGGGAAGGCAGCTGGGTTTACAAGGCAGAAAAATGTGAACCCTGAAGCATAAACCCACTAATCCAAATTGGAAGATTTGAGAATATGGCTCACACCTTCCCATGACTGTGTGCTGTACCAGGAATCCTAAGCTACATGTCACAGAAGCAAAACCAGGAGAGCCACGAGGACCTGCGTGGCAGCTCAGCTATGCAACTGTCAGCGCATTCAAGGGGAAAAATGTTTTTCTGAATCAAACTCCACCGAGTTTGTCACCAAACATTTGCGCTTCTACACATCCAGGACAGTCCAAAGCAAAGCCTCAGGAAATTCATTAAGTGAATTACAGTTACTTTTCAGTAATTACAGGCACTTTTAACCTTAACTGCAAAGCACTGTCAGAAGAGGTGACAATTCATTAGTGACTCATTCTGGCTAACAGATATAACAAAAGCTACCATCAGATTGGCAAACATCATTCAGATGCTTTAGATGCTCCTTGCCTAAACCTTCTTCCCATGTATTTGGTATCTCTCAAGCACCAAGCAGTATGGGAACACTGCCCATCACTGCGCAATACAGCAGGCAAGTCAGGATGGAGAGCTGGATGAAAAAGGCTCTCGTCTCGGTAGTGCCAAGACGATGCCAGCAAAGCTGCGTTTCACTAGCACAATCCTGTACGTCACCCTTGGAGAGAAGGCAGTTCAGCTTCCTTAGCTGCAAACTACCATTCAAAACCTACAGTGAGAAAAATTCAGCATGTTGGTGACTCCAGAAAGCTACGTGGGCAATACGGTTCAGCCAGGCAGAAACACTGTGCAGGCTGAATGAGAACTTACATTTCAAACAGAAGTGAATAACAGACAGCTCACTTAGCCTCCCACCCCAAATTTGCATGTTACATATTTTTCTTATATATAATACTCAAATAACCAACTTGCACATGTCCTGTTTTCAGCTGGGAAAGAGTTAACTTTATTTCTAGCAATTGCTGTGAAAGGAACACCAATAATGCATATTGTTTTAGTTGTTGTTAGGCGATGTTTATACTTGTCAAGGACTCTTTTCAGCTTCCCATAGAAGCTGAGAAGCAGCATAGACAGAACGATGGAACGGCCAATAGAATATTCCATACCATAGACGTTGCACTCAATATACAAATGGGGGAGTTGGCTGGGGGGCGGGATTCCGTGATCACAGTTCACCAGGTGGTGAGAGTGACTTGTGTCATTATTATCATTTTAATTTTCCATTATTGTTCTATTAAACTGTCTTTATCTCAACCCACAAGTTTTTTTCCTTTCCCTTTTCCCTCCTTTTCTCCGTCTTCTCCCTGCCCTTCTGGGAGAAGGAGAACTGCGCAAGCGGCTGCGTGGTCCCAGCTGCTGGCTGGGATTAAGCCACAACAACACAAGAAAACCTGGTAATTCATCACAGTTCCCATATTGCCAAGAAACAATCTTTGACTCTAGGTTACCACAGCTTGATAAAATCTCACCCAAGGCTAGGTCAATGAGCCTCAGGTGTAATAAATGCACTCTCAAGTCAGGTGTTCTGGACTGATGGCAAGATTTTACACGTCAGACCTTACCAACCAGCCTCTCTGAATCTCTCCCTTAAGATTCCCAACGCTTTAGACAAACAGTGAAAAGCTGAAGATGTACAGTACGTAATACCTGGAGACTGCTTCCCTCACACAGTTTTTTTCCCATAAAACTTCATGACTTTATCCATCTGCTTCGGTATTTGCATCCTTCTATATGAGTAAGCCTCCTTCATCTGCAAAGCACTCCGGCTGCACTAACAAAAAGCACAACCCTGGCTCTGAAGTTTATTTGAAGGTCCTCTGGAAGTACTTAGTATTGATGAGACTCACCAGCACCTCAATCTTCCCAGCTTACAGAACAGACTCTGAGAGCTTTTAAAAGGAACAGAGCAAAGTAGATTGAGTGCACAGAGGAACGCAACAGTTGAGCTACCCTAAATATTAAGCAAGCCACAAATTTTAATAACTTTGCTATATTAAAAGATATGCACCAATGTCACCCCACCCCCACAATTCATCAAGGCATTTCACTCCCTTGGGCTCTTGTGACTAAGTATAATATTTCATTAAATATCCTGTTCATACTGGCTTATGTACTAGGGAACACACTAATTTTAGAAAACTGATTAGCTAGTTCTTTCTAACCGAATGTTATTGTAGCTAAGGTCAGATTTTGCACTGAAACTATGGCAACAAAGCCACAGTATTCTTTTGTCTACAAGGTTGGGGCTAGGTTTATTAACAGTACTGTTCTACTTAATAGCTAAGCACTGCTTTTTGGCAATCCCTCCCTCGATCCTACCTGAAATACCCTGAACTTTCCACAGGGGAAAAAAGCTCAGAACTGCGAGAGCTGTTGAGAAAGAACGAACATTCAAATCAGCGCGTTGCTTACTTCTTCATTTTTAGGACACGGTCACGACACCAGCGCACTTTCCCTGCCATCCTGCACAGAATGTCTCGTCAGTACAGAACTACTACCCACATTTTTCGGATGGGCAAACGAAGGGCACAGATCATAAAACTTCACCCTAGGAGCTCAATTAAATCCCCCCTCATTCTTTTGCAGTACTTTAACCAACAGATTGTGTTTTCCATATAGCGTTCCAGTTATGCATATTAATGGCCCCTTTCTATTTCAAAGGGGCTTTGCTCTGCCTTCATCGAGATGCAAACCAGCTAAGATGAAAGCCCTTTAAAACCAGAAGCTGGCAGACAGCTGTTTGACCACAGCACTCTCAGCACAGAGCAGCATGCACACGCAGCCTCTCCGCAAACCCATCTCTACAGCCTCTGCCTCAGACCCCAGGCAAACCCGTCTCCTCTTCTGGCTCTGTTCGGTAGCCACAACTTCTTCACGCCAAGTTAATGAAACCCTCTTGTAACCCGTGCCGCGCAGACCTTTCCCATTACGGTCTTGGTACCCCATCACTAGGACGCAGAATTAAACCAGTAATTACTTAGCCAATCGTTTATTCATTACTTCAGCAAAGCACATCAGCATCATGGAGTTGGAATGGCTTTGGGATGTCCTGGTGCTTCAGCACGCATAGCTACCAACTGGACTACAAACTTGTCTTGCTTCATTGGCCAGTAAGGAGCCACACTGTAATAGATGTGGCAAATTAAATAAAACCAGCTTTCCAATTCACTCTCCATGACAATACTTACCATTCTGTGGGGGAAAAAAAAAAAGAAAAAAGGCTTCCCTTTGGTTCCTGCATCCCGCCACTATTGGATTTCAAAGCAAGGCAAGCTATTTTCGCACACTTAAATTACAGAATATGGCAGCTACACAAGTTAGAGCCTAAGAGCTATTCTGTAGCTATGCTCATAATGGGAAAGCTCCAATTCCCCCTCTGCTTGCTAAGCCAGCAAGCCATGTAAGTCATCATTGATGAGCCTGGCACTACCACAAAGCCTGTGGTTAAAAACCTCTGGAGATGAGGTGTCCGTGATGTCCCTCTGAAGTCACCAAGGGCAAGCAGAGAAGGCAGTGTACATCCCCTACCACCTCACCTGCAGGAGGCTTGGGTGCGTTCATTAGCTGGTGCGTCAGCTCTAGATTAGATTCTCTCTCTCACAGGGTTTTCCAAACTTTAGTAGATACAAAGTGTGGTCCTCTGTATGAAAATGCAGCACTTCTGACTTTTCAGTTTTTTTGAAATACCTAAATGCCACAGCGATAATTGTCCATAACATCTGCTTGTACGTAGGATGCAGTGGGCTAAAGATTCACATTTTAGAGACAGTGCTCAGGATTTCTTCATCGTATAAAGGGCAACAAATTCAAATGCGTACTAGCAGTTGGCAGTTTTCTAGTACAGTTCTATAAATACTTAGAATCATACCAAAGGATTCCTCCTGAAGGCAGCAAAAATGTGTTTTGAATATTATAACTATATCCTAATTCAGCAAGATTGAAAGATTTTTCCTACACAAAGTGACCAATGCTTCAATTTTAAATAAAGAAATTATAGGCACAGCATTAGACTGTATTTTTACCATTTTTCTCTTCCATCGTGCCACCCCTAAAGTGTCTTTTGGTTTTACACTAAACCGTGATCTTAGGAGCCTTTTTGAAAAGAGACAAAGAAACATTTTTTTCTTTTTATGGCATTTGGCTCTTCGGAAAAACAGAGCAGTTAATTAAGTAGGTGTTTACTATTGTTGCCCCACTTCTTACTTTTGGTATTCAGCAGGTGCATTTTAGTCTGTCACTAAGGAGTCACTTTGCTATTGCAAGCAATTTATTTCTCTTCAAGATCATCACGCTAAGCTTTGAACTTAGCACTCAAGCACTCTCAAAAGTTCTGCCTCCTGCACGAAAAACAAAGCCTGCTATTTTATCTGCTAATATATGGTTATCAGAGTGAAAAAAAACATTACTTAGACACTAGATTAAATATTCCTTAAAAGAATCTAAGCACCTTTATAATATACCCAAACATTTCACCAGCATTAGGAACCCCATGTTCAAAGAGAAATAGGAGCCCAAAGTTGGCCATGCAGCCCAGGTCCATCCCTCCTCTTCTCACCATCATTCCAGCAACGTGCCCGCAACCCGCTGCAAAACACCCACTCAAACTCATCTAATAGACGCAGAAAGTCATACAATTCAGACTATTTCACATCAAAGTTTAAAAAGCAATCTGAGCTGATATAATTGCTTTCAGCAGAGTAGCTTTGGAGAAGTATGCGTGGAGAGCATAGAGAGCGCAATAGGATTTGAGGCTACACACTTATCTGAAGCTGAACACACGATACCTAAAGGCTTATACTGCAAAAAATTCTCCTTGATGAGTGCAGGGGATGGTACAGAACTACCTTAGTACCTAGAAAGTGCACTTCTGTATGCTGCTAATATTTTTCCAAAACTAACAGGCAGAAGGATCTGAGTCTTTGTTTTAGTTTGTTTTTTAATATTTTGAAGTGTTTGGGAAAACTATGTATGTGACCCTTCAACTGAAAATTCCCTTAATCTCAGTTCTAATGCCAAACTATAAACAAGCTTGCATTGGCTAAATAATCATAACTCCATAGCCTCTATCAGTACTGCATAAATTATACAGTTTCCTTCATATGAAACAAAGCAGTAGTGTATAGGCTTCAGGTCATCGACGGCAAAGCTTTGAAGAACAAAATGTAACTCAAAACATTTCTGTTACGGAGACGCACCTTGACTTTCAAAAAAGCTGAAAACTGTGAATTTAAGAGAAATCCATCAAAAGAATTGGGGTGTGTAGATATATATATATAAATTTTTTCTTTATACATCTTTCTTTGTAGTGCCCAGGTCATTTCTTCTACTGAAGATGAACTTGGAGTCCAAAGGCTGAGCCCCCCAGCGCCAGCCTCCCCCCCTCCGCCGGCCAAGCCTGACCGAAGGCAATGTTCAGAAGGAGCACACAGCGTGGATTAGGATCAAAAGAACAAACAGAATTTGAACTACTCATCTTCTGCTTCACCATGAGGGTATTTTAAGTCTAAGATATGGGTTCATTCCTTGAACATCTTGCCAAAAAAAGAGTGTTGCCCAGCAACTACTAAAACAATGTTCTGGAAGGAGGTAGCTGCTGGACAAATTAACCCAGTAAGTGCCCTTTTTCCCTGCATTTCGTGCAGCTATTGCAAAGCTTCTGGATCCCTGGCAGACAGATCTGCATCCCAAATAAAGAGCTGTAAGGAATTTCCCGAGAAGGCTGTCAGACGGGCTGTTTTGGTGTAGTAGCAGTGTCTTGCATCAAGCAAACCCATTTGGCGTAGCGCAGCGCCAGGTTCCAGGACAAAACGAACACAACTAAAACCTCTGCAAAAGCACAGACTAGCTAATAGAGCACAGAACCAGCAGCTAAAGCACAAAATTATCAGCCCTGGGCTCTGCTTCAGCTTCACAACTATTGCTAGGTCTGACTTTAATTTGGCAAACAGCTATCCATCTCCATGCGTAAAGTACGAATGATTTCTAATGAGACACTGGTGCTTTTAGCCTGGCGAGAGGGTCAGCGGCAGTTCATACTTTCCACATAAACCCATGCATATTAAAAGGATGTTCATTTATAGTCACTATTCAGATGCACAGTCATACTCAAAGACAGCAATTAGAGCAGAGCGATTCCAGCTTTATATGATACGTAATATGTCTTTTTTTGTTCAAAGCAGTGCAGATAACCAAGGAACTGTCACACTCTTTCTTTTTTTGGAGACTCGTACAACTAGGATTTTTTCCAGGAACCTCATCTGTACACAATATTCTCAGACCAGTTAAGTAAAACACTTTTTCACAAGAATTTTCATATGAACATTTTTAAAAAGAAACACCTTAATGAATGCACTCTTAAGCCTTAATGTTTTGCAAGGCAGTTTTAGATGACTTTTGAATTAGTTGGCGCTGAAAACACGAAGGTCCAGAGAAACATTGTACTGTAAAACAAACAAAAAAAACCCAAAAACCAAAAAACACCACCACACCCAAACCACCATATTTAAAGTGGATTCAGAAAGCCAGAATAAAATAAAAAAAAATCCACTGAAATCTCACAGACCATAACTACCATCCAACCTCAAACCACTAACTCCAGGTGCTACCTACTTCTGATTGGGACAGGAAAAAAAGAAAAAATAATCAGCCTTCACATCTTCAAGTGATCAAACTAATATTTTAAGGACCTAGAGGTAGAACAGCATTTAATATGTGAAATAACTACTAGTAAACAATCATAGTAACTTGAGGGTACTGGATTAGTAACTTTCTTTGGAGTTTTTTCCAACTCTGGCACTGAAGGTTTTTTCCATCTAATACACCCTCCGAATTTTTTTTTATTTGATGTCTCATTTATACTTTTACACCACACTCCAAATCTTACCTGAACTCTATCCCATCTTACCTCCCAGCCTCCTCTTGCATTTCATCCCTTTCAAGGCTCCACCACCACCAGATTAATCTGTCAGCCTACTTCTTCCACAACTTTTGTCAACAAAGCAAGCCCTCATGTCCTCAGGATACCTCTGTACGTTTTCCTCGAAGCAGACTGAACAGCTCTATCGCTCCCATCTCCGACTCCAGTCGTGCCACTGCAAATCATCGTGTTCAACCCAGTTCATCCAAACGCACATCAAGCTTCCCTCGCCAAATTTTCCTTAGGAGAACTTGACGCCAACATTTTTAGGAGGAGTGACTTCCTAGCACACAAAACCCACCTCCATTCCGTTTCAGCTACGAAGTGCTTGCTTTTAGAAGTACACTCCTCAGGCAGGGACTATTTTCACACCACAAGCAGGTTATGAGCCTTAAGTGACAGCGTATTCTCATGGCTAAGCGTTACTGTCAACCGCCTTGCGTATGAGAGAGGCTCTCTCCAGGAAGAAGGATGGTGCACACATCCCACCACTTTGTGCACAGCAGCTCTGCTGTATTTCACAGGTCTAAAGTAACGAGGAAAGAAAACCCACCACCCTCTAGACCAGGGCCTTGCTGCTGCCATGAGATGCAACCGATTAAGCGTAGCCTAGGCAACAAGACTTTTTAAAACCCGAAACACCCATGGCTAAGAAAAAAGCAGGATGGATTAATTCTGCCACTGGATATAGATGCTTTAGTTTCACACTGAATTTTCTTGGAGTCATGTATGCATATCTAAGCACTGAATCTTGCTTCTAGGTATCTCTTGCCACTTTGATTAAGTACGAAAATTATATTTACAACTGTTTTACATCTGCCCACAGAAGACAGATCTGCTCAGAGAAGCTGAGAATTACATTTCTTAAAAATACTACCCAAAGCGAGATCCGCGAGACAAGCCACGGTGTCACACGTTCAGTGTTCCTCCCAGAAGGTGACTTCAGATTTGATTGACCTGTGTCTGGACACCTTAAAGCACAGCTCGTTTGAAAAAGGATTTGCATATAGATATAAAACAGGTTGCAGCATAGAGATGTTTTTCCCAGTACTGTGTCACTTACATTTGATTAATTTCGATCCTGCTCAAATGAGATCTTCAAAAGTCACTTCTCAGTTACCAGTGCCAATGGTCTGCACCTATTCGAATTCAAACCAAGATCGCGCTGCTTCTTAGGCCTCAAACTGCCGTGATCAGCAGTCATTGGCTGTGATGACTAGGAAGGACTCTATGAAATCATGGAACAAACATGGGCACCACGTACAAAGTTTACTGGACACTAGAACACTTCCACATCAACTCCCACCCCGCGCTGCTACTGTACGACAGGTATCTTGTGCTGCTGATCTGCTGTACCCGTGACACCGCCCAAGGCAAGGAAGAATAAATCTAAATAACTATGACAAAACTAAATACTGGGACTACTGAATTACATTCACCAGATGCCCACGGTTGCTTTATATCCCAGACGTAAATGATGATGTTTGGCTAAATGTACCTTAGGGAAGACCTTGTGTTCCATTTCCGAGGGAGGCATTTTTGCAAGGTGTCATTAAAATACCAAGTAAGATTGCAGAGACACGGCTGTAGCTCCTGACCTTGCCAGAGACTTCCCGGGCAACACCCCAGACAAGGCTCTGCTTCATAATAAAAAAAGGGGTATTTTCCATTTGTGTTGAAGATGGTGCGATAAACTTCATTAGTACTTCTGAACATATTTATCGTGGAAAGCATTTTATCTTAGACTACACTTACAAAGCATGTGTATAAATAACAGAAACGCCTGCTAAAATTTTATGACTTTTGTTGCCATTTACCATTAAGCATAAACGTCCCCATGAAAGCTTTAGTGAAGTAACTACAAAGGCTGGAAAAGGTTCACACCATTCTTTCTCCATGTATAAATTATAAGTAATATGAGAACATTTACAATGTCTAACCACAATGTTTTATGTCAGACAAATGTCTCTCGGTACTTGCAGTTCCTAAACTGTGCTAGCAAGAATTGCCTTTTTCTCATTCTTTCCTCTCTTTCTCCCCTCCTTCTACACCCAGCAGTCTCAGTCAAATCTGGCTTTATTCCTTCATATGATTTTAACGTCAAGAAATGCCTAAGAGTCAGGGCTCTAGTTCACATAACACCATTGTTCTTTTTCTGGAGAGCTTAACATTGAATGCTAAAACTTCCCCGGGTTGCCTCTTCAGTATTTGAATCAGCAGCTATTTAGATTTCCAATAAAAAGGAAGAAAAACCAACAAGAACTCAAACACTTCAGCAATATTTTAAAAAGAGAGTTTCATTATATGAGATATCTTCATGTCATGGCAAAAAAAAAACAACCAAAAAACCCCAAACAACAGCAAACAAAACGAGCAGTAGAGAAGGTATATGATTTTCAAGGGCAATCACCTGCAGTTCTGGCCAAACCTGAACAGAATTATGGTAATTCTGAGTCCCTGATAAGGCAAACAAGATTCATCCAACAAAGAAACAAGACAAACAGTCGCTGCTACATCTGAGAACAGCAATAAAAGGTAGATCAAATTTTTAGAATATTTGGCTGAGCTATCCTTTGGGTAAAAGATGCAACCCAGGGGTGAAAAAAGAAGAATTCAAGAAGGTTTTTCCAAACAAAATCCCAGTTAGTGCTTCTCTTCCTGTTTGAGATTTTTCTTAAATAAATCAGCCCTAGCCAAACTGTGCAAAGAAGCAGGCATTAATTTCTTATCACTAAGCATAAGTTTCCTGGCAGAATGAAAGTAAAGTCAAACATAGTTAATATCAAATGAGGTCAAACAACAATAGTTGTTACAAACATTTGCTCCTTTTAATTTTCCTCTTCTCTGAGATAGGTTTGGTACTAAACGGTGTGTATGATAGTACAGAAGAAAAAGAAATTGAACTTACAGAGACCCTGTAAGCTTGAACAGGTCCTGAAAGCCAACCTCAATTGGGAACCCCATCTCCACCCCCTCACAAAGCATTCCTTTTAAGTCTCACAACTCACTTCGCACATTCACACTTATCTACTTTTATTTTTCCTCATGAGTTGCTCTTCGTGGAAGATGACAACACTAAAATATTCTATGGAAAGCGTGGAGGTCAAAAATAGCTACACGATTGCACAAAACGAAAGACTTCTTCCAACCAGAAGGATAGGAAGCTGTCCAATAAACTTACCTCTGAATTTTTTGGGTGGGTTGTTAAGATCACCTGCTTCTGGCTGTACAACACACCGATCATCCACAAGGCTGCAAAGAAATGAGACATAAAGTGAGAGTCTATTCCCTTGCAATTGCTTAAATCCTTGTCAGCAAAACCAAAGTTGTTTATTTGCAATACTTTATCCGAGTGGCTACTTCAGCAGAAGACATTCCCCAAATGCCAAATTATGCCAGATCTTTCCAAGAAGCATGCAGCTAATTTTTACTGTTGCCCAGAGCTATGCTCCTGGATAGGCGGGACAATAAATAAGTCATTGCTCCTGTATACTGCATCATCTTTATGTCCCCTCCTTGAGGTGCAGACAGAACAGCCCATATTCTAGTTAGGTGAGAAACAGCCTTAGAACAATTATTGCCTCTTGGACAGATTTGAATAATGTTGCAAATATGTTTATACGAAGGGTAGAAAACAGGAAAATATGGTAACTATGCAAACTGGACTCTGCCCCTGTGACCCCTCAAGTATTAAGAAAAGGCAGAAACAATAACTGCCGCAATAAAAATTGACTCCCAAGAGAAAGGAAGGCATAAATACACCCTCCTGCTCACCAGTCACAAGCACATGATAAATCCAGGGATTGAACAAACCTCCTCCTGTTCTACCAGGAAGGAGGTGGATTAAACAAGTGAACCCAAGAGATTCCAATAGGGAATGTCAGGACAGAGCTTCTCATGTGAATACACATCAGCAAAAAACCCACGGGGTCAATTAAAAACCCAAAGAATAAAGAAAATAGTTAAAATGTACCTGTCACCACTGCTCTGCCCTTAGCAGGCTTTGGATGAACATGAATTGCACTTTTAGCAAACACTATTTCCAAATCATGAAAATACCACTGTAACCAAATGCTTTGTTGTTTCTGATTTGATCCTAAATGACTCAATTTGACCCCTTAAAACCAATCTGTCAAAGAGGCTTTCTACGCAAAAGTAGAAAGAAAAACTCCAAGGTCTTAAAGGTTTGAGAGGTCCATTCTCATGCAGAGTAACTTGAGAAAGACTGAGACCTAGAATATGAGAGTTGTTCCTTGCAGAGGCTGATTACATGCAGGGAGCATCTTGAGACAACAATTATGGAAAATAATGAAGTGCATAAAAATTAAGAGATCAGAGAGATTAAGTGGCCTCAACAGTTCTATGCATCTAAAATTTGCATGTGCAAACATTCAGAGTAAATTGCTTTTTCCCCATGGATTTTCTCCCTATTCAGTATTATATACACATGTATGTGCTCCAACAAGAATGGTAGTGTTAATATTTGAGCTGACTGAAACACCTGCTTCTAGTGAACAAAGGGCCAAAAAAATATCAAAAGTCAAATGGGTTACTCTGATCATCCCACACGGAGATAATCTCAGTGCAATATATCCCTCTCATCCTGAGATTAAATTGAAAGTAAAGAGGAACTTCCCAAACTACTCAGAAAATAATTTTACAGGGCGCAAAACACAGAAGAGGATATATTGTACACCGGTAATCATAATGATGACAGCACTGAGTTTGGGAAACAGCAAAAGTAAAGTCCCGATTAAGCAACAGTCATGTCATAGGAATATTAAATAGGAACACTCTTCAAAGATTTAGAACGACATTAGAATGTATAGTGGTATCTGTTTCTCAACCTTCATTAACCACATGAACAAGTCATTACACATTGTTATGACATAAGACTGTCAAAACTCCACATGGTATAGAGTACAATTACACCAAAGCTTTCCTTTGCTGCTTTAATTTTCTCCAGGACAAAGACTAAATTAAATATGGGACAAAACTAATTTGATTATGAAGGCTTATTAAGATGATAATGCATTTCATGTTTCACATAGCAATTGGGATTTCTGGCTTAAATTAGGCTCAGAAGATGTGTGGCCATTATATAATGCAGTTACCTTAAAACAGTACTAATCGAATCAAAGAGGATGCTTGTAACACTAAGGGATCTTTAGACCTGCCATGAGAACATCTCATCAAGCCTAGAAAATACACGTGCTTAGGGCCTGTAATGTCTAAAAAGGACTACCCATGGTGAAAAATATCTGCTCAGCAATGCCATCAAAAGCCACAGCCACTGCATAATGTTCATCATGCACTGTATGGGATTAAACATAACATAACAACTTTCTACTTGTTCTGGAATTATTTACTGCCAAACTTGCTTCAATACTAGGAAGAAAAAAAATAGCCAAATGTATAGTATCGCTCAATTCGTTTTGCCAGTTTTCAGCAGATAGTATTTGGCCAGTTACACAGCTGATCGAATACTGCAGAGTGTACATGTCATATTTGACGAGTACCTGGGAAATTTGTCAAATACATTCGCCAAATACTATTCGACCGACCCTACTTACTACATATCCCTTGCTTTTATCATACCTTCTTTCCCTTCTGGCAGCATCCCATATTTTCTTCTCTTTCCTATAATAGATCATGGTGCATCTTCAGTGTCTGCTTCCTTCTCTGCCCCCTTATTTTCCAGAATCCTAATAGCTAGAGGACTAAACCTACAAGTTAGTTTGGAGTCACTCAGATGAGATTCCAGCCCATCATTTCCTGCCGAGAGACTTACCAGGATGCTGTCTTTGTACCCTGCTTGGGAGCTCCATTTATCAGATGCATCTGGACAGTAGGCATCAAAAAATTTGCTGTCACTGTACCCACCCTGAGGCCCTTACGGCTACTGGAAATGAGAAAGAGCATGTTGTGTGCGTGCCCACTCACCACATCATCAAGCTTCCTGGTTGCTTCTCTGCTACTCGTTCAGTATTGAAGTACCACAGCAATGTGTCACGCGTGCTATTTCCCTCCCTCTAATTTCTCACTGCTTTGAAACAAGGTGGCAGATGTGCTCTTTGAGCTTCTCCTCCAGCCCCCTGCAAGGTCTTCCAAATCAGCACACAGCTCCACTGCCAGCTTCTGATGTTCGGAGAGATTTCTCCTCAGCAGCAGTTGAGCAGAATAAAACATACCCTCTCACTCGGCAGAGCTCTATTTCAATTCCACGGCTTTTCTCTGCGAACTCTTCCTTTTCCTACGTGAACGGCTGCTTTTTGTTTAATGAAGCGGCACACGCTTCTTACTGCTAAAGAGGCACTCTCCTACAGAGCACCTACTCTGATGTCTCTGCAGAAGAAGGCGCAAAGGAGCTCCGTGGGGAAGCACGCCGGGGGCAGGAGCTGGCGAGGCACGGCTCCCACCGCAGCTCCGGGGTGCCGGCCATCGGCAAAGCTGAAGATTCAAAACATGTTCTCCTTTGACTGGAGAACAGCAATTTTGTTTGTATGAGAAACCTCAAATACTGTAAGAAAAGACAAAACTAGTCATAGTGGTAAGTTAGTGGTATAGAAACGGTTTGGCTCAGGGCTCCTTGTGGTTTTTAAATTTTTTTATTTTTTTTTTTTTAAACTCCTTACATTGCCTATGCTACATCCTTTTTTCCAATCAGCAGATTGCACTGGGGCCTATTCGTTCCTGGCTGGGGGGGGGCAGGGAGGGACAGGACGGGACACACGGATGGACACGGGACAGACAACAACATGAAAATCATTTGCTTGCATTCATTCCCTCTACCCACACCTTCACTTGACAAGCTTCTTCCTCCCCACCAGGTATATCAAAACCACGCCATAGCCATCAATACACTCTCCATCCTCCCAATGTCTAACTTGCAAATTAGCTTCAGGTCATTTTTAAATTTAGGGTCAAATCTGTACATAAAGCTGCCTTGCTTTACCCTGTATTTCCTGGGAGTCAGGCTCAGGACAGCTAGCTGAGCCCTGCTAGTCCTTCTTACGGATGGTTTTAGTATAAGAGAACAGCTGTTCTTACCCCAAAGTGCTAATAAATCCATTTGTTGAGCCCTCTGCATAGAGAGAACAAATATCTCCAATATGAAGGAAGCTCGACATCTTGTCGGTCATCTCTGGCTTACCGCCCCTAGAAGAATAAAGCACAAAGTTACCATTTATCAGGCAGAATTTCTCAGTGTAAGCTATGGAGGTTACATCAACAGGACCCTTTGCTTTTGTTTGCTCATTTGTTTCAAAAACTGAAGCGGCTCTGACACTGGAATCTCAGGTATCAAAGGAAACACACCAAAATGCTTGCTTAGGAAAAGAAACTGGGGAAAAAACAAGCAGCTACTGGCACCCCATTTGGTGTGGGACTGCTTTATGGGTATCCGTATTCATCCCAACTGATGCTCATAGCCGTTGCAGCCCAGGCGTACCGACCCGTTTTGTCCCACCTGCGGGAGGGACAGGGGTGGGCTGCCTCAGTTTATTAAGTTTTATTTGCATCACCTAAATCACAACACATTTCTTTGCCTGATTCTTTGTCAGAATCAAAGGTAGGTTTGAGCCTATTTTACAGGTTCTCTGGTGTGCTGGAGTGGTGCTCCTGGGAACTGTAATGTAAAATATTGACATGATTCATATCAACATTTTTTGGTCACGTCAAAATATTGACATGACCAAGGCTGAGGCAGCCACCCGCTCCCCGCTCCAGTCCCAGAGACAGCATTAGGTGAAGACCCACTGAATATGCCTGACAACACATTTTGCATGTAAAAATGTAAAGATTAAGGTTTTTCAGAGTCAAATACTTTAAACTACGTATGTATCAGGAAGCCAAATCCCTGTGAAATCAGGAACACTTCAATCCTGGTTTTAAAATAGGTTGCCTAAATGTAACGCTGAGGAGACAGCCACTTAGTGTTGTCAACTTCCACAGTATTAAGAACTATCCTTATTTTCTTTAAAGCCTCAAATCCTGGACCAAATGATCCAGGACCTACCTGTCATTTAAATAAATATAGAAAAGCGAGTTTCTACCTGTCACGGCAACAAAGAGAGAGACAAACACCACGAGCCCAGATAAAAAGAAGCCTAACTGAATAGATTTTTCAAAGACTTCTTTTCAAGACCATTTACTGCTTTCTTGGAGATCCTCCTAAGCCATGCTTTTTGATCACTGAGTTCAAAACGCTGCGATAGCTTTCTGTGCCGGAGGTTTGGAACAGCAGGCAGCAAGGCAGCTCGTCCAAGCTGCTCCTTCTCGCAGGCTGCCGCCTCGCTCTGCAGGGCAATCCCTGCCCGTGAACACTGCCCAGCACCAGGCTCCCAGATTTAAGGGGGGGGGGGGAAAAATAAATTGAAAACTCTTTCACCCTCTCCAACATCACACCCAAAGCAGTTTTAAATGGTCTACCACCAGGAGAACTAAGCAGCAGGAAATTACGGTTATTATAGAGCACAGCCCTGACATTGTACAGGGGATAAATATTCCCTTTCACTGAACATTATCTTGTTTACCAAAAGTGTAAGGATCAAGTTTATTAAGCAAGGCTGGAGCTCAACAAGGACAGATTCATGGAGATTTAAGAGTTGACGTTGATCCTGCACTGCAGCTATGAAAGCTCAAGCGAAAACCTGAAGGTACGCTTGTCCTCTGAAAAGCTGCAAACAGCCACCCCTTCTCGCTGCCTCACCCCAAAGTGGTGGGGGGGTATTAACTTCCATTATTATTAAGTCCAAGCACATTATAGACATTCTCATGTCTGTAAATCCCTCTGTCATCTGCACAATTAAAAATAAATCAGGAAAACCAAAAGATAACAGGCCGAGCTCATACGCAGCGTAAAGAGGTCTCTGCTCCTCTGAAACACAACCCGTGTGCATACAGAAGCAAACCGTTTGGCTTCAGGTTGGTTGTTTAATGCCAAGTCCTTCAGCCACTGCATATGTTATACAGTCCGTTCCCATTCTCTCTCGGTGAGTGGACAGAAAAACATCGCTACCTATTTTAAGATGTATGCCACAAAACACACAGAAATATGCCGAGTGACTGAATTAGCATCACTGGAAAGACAGCTTTCCTTATTTCCTGCCTTGGATGGTAACTACGAACGTTGTACTAAAAACTTTTAAGCTCTCCAAATTAAGCTCAGCCCTGAATTTAAACAGCCCAGAACAAAAGGTATCCAAGTCAACAAGAAACGTAGATATTTCCAAATGATCCCGTTTTACAATGGCATTTAAGGTATCCCATTTGGGGTTTGAGGGGGATTATTTTACTGGATGACATCATTTTTCCTTTAGAAGAGGCAGATGTCCACCACAGCTGTTCCCAAGAGAATATGAAGGTCAAAATTATTGACTTCCATTAGAGAAGAGAAGAAATTTTTCCTGGCAAAAAAAGCCAATATTATCTCAGACCATTGAGCAAAATCAGGCCCAAGGATGGACAACCAAATTTCTGCATTACTTTCCAGAATGTAGCCTCAATTTTCCTGTATTTTCTTTACCGGGGAAAATCCCAACATACTATGTCACACACCATGATATTGTAACCCCGACATACCACATTGTATACCGTGATAGCGTAACCCCTAAAATAAGCCTTTTTGCAATGTACTGACATTTCTATTAATAAGATGTTTAGCAACCTCACCTATAACCATTATATGATTATGGATAACAAAAAGGTAGTTTTAAGGCTGGAAGCAGTTCAGGTACACGGTATGATTGAATTTCATCACCAGTCTGGTCACCAGAGCCTTTTTAAATTTTCCTGGGGGAGCTTGCCAAGCCACCCGTACAGAGTGGGGTTCTGCTCCCGCGCACCCCAGGGTGCAAGCTGCCTGCAGCGCCGCTGACCCCCAGTCCCCAAAGGGGAGAGTCCTCCTCCTCGCGCTTTCTGCTGGTCATCAGCTTTGCTGGAGTTGAGACTTACAAAGGGTTCATCTGGCTACAATAATCTTATTTTTGAAGGCTTTTCTCAGGCACGCAGGATTTAGGACGGAAGTCCTCACTCATCCCTTTCTTGTATTCTTTTTGAATACCATTTTAACACTGATCAGTGTGACGTTATCTCCAGCACAAAGGAGATACTCGGATGGAGCGTGCCTCCACCACTCTCATGAGGAATGCTGCCAATCCCAAGTAGGGTGACCCTCTTTGTAAAAGACCTATCTATCCTAAGGCTTACCCACAGTCAAACCTGAGATGATGAACACTGTCTACATCTATTATGTTCTCCAATAACTGAATACCAAAATTCAGTCCACTTGACATTTATCTTTAAACACGCTGTTTCTGAGGTTGGCCGGTGCTCAGGAACATGCTGAACTGGCAGATGGAGCGAGGGACTAAATGACCCAACGGGCCTCCTTACATACAAGATTTACAAGTAAAGAGAATAATTTCTAAACTGATTAGCTTACTTCAAAGCTGCTTTCGTAGTCTCCTCACACAAGACTCGTGACACCTAACAAAATTACTCCACTAACTGATCGATTATTTGCATTAAACACTAAATGATCAGCTACCACAAATTGAATATTTTCCACCTCTGACGAGAAGGACAACTGGGATATTTGAGACAACAAGTAAAACTGGAAGGTTTTCAAGAGCAAAGTTTCCAGGTACCCGGTTTGAAAACCTTTCATGAACAGCTCTGACTGTCAACGTCAGCTGACCATGCTAATGCCCCCAAAACCTCTATGGGAATCTTCAGCTGGAGAAACCAGACAGCCCTAAAAATCCGTCAACCTTGGCACATTTATCCCAAGTTCGTGACACAGGTGGGCCACAGGGACTTAAGAGAAGAGATTCCCTGTGGGACATGTCAGGCAGAACATCCGTGGGTGTCCCGTTGGATGGGGAGGGGATGCTTCCCATCCCGCATGGCGTTGGCCAAAGCTGGGAGGTGACCAGCAGAAGCCCGCTGGAAGCGCAGGGCAGGAGGGCTCTGGCACACGCTCTCAGTGCCCAGCTCTTACAGCTAAAAGCACAATCACGCTGCTCCAAAAGCAATTGTGCTCAGTAGGCAAATACAACTGTTACTCTGCAATTTATTTATTTTAGATAGGCCAGTGCCAAGAGCAATCGATTAATACTAGAGGAGGGACGGCCCTAAGAGAACGTCTGCAGTTACTGCTACGCACAATCCCAGTTTTAATGGCACTGTCACATCCTCACAAAAAAGGAGTCCTGCAAGAAACCCATCGTGTTCCAGCCGTAACACAGCCATGGAGCAGTGTGGTCCTCTTCCACTTAAACACCAGGGGGAAAACAAGATTCATTCTAGGTAAACTTCCTTGAAAAATCAAAGATAAAGTACTCCGATAAGGAAAAGATAGCAGCGTGGCAATACTAGCATACAAATCTAGCCAAAGGGAGGCAGGTTTCTCCAAACAAGTATCATGAGGCTTAACTCAGGTGGCAGCAATGTCGACAGCAGCAACACAAGTTATTAAAATAATGTTCTTTTTCCACTAAGCTGAAGTCTAATTTTGACATAAAGACAGACAATTTTTAAGATGAGAAATGAAATGTGAGCTAAAAGTGGACCGTACATTGAGAAGTAGACTATATCTCCCCATAGACATCAAAAAAATACCTGAAAGATGAGCATATTCCACAGAATTTTTTAAGTCTTGACAGCTTGAATTCTTTTAATTATGTTGGCGATGACTTCCTCATGTATGTTATCTATATAAAGGTTAGTGCATCTTTAAGTATGTTTTACTAACAGTTTATCTGTACAGGAAAATAAAATTAAGTCTCTGCTTAAGAAGCTGCCCCCAAAAAATAAATATAGAAACCTGCTGAATTTCATGTGAACTGGAAGGTACTGCTTTACAAGTCGTTTTGCCAGTCTACAGCTTTGCTCGATGGGACTGGAACTGAAAACGCATTAGCTAAATCCAGGCAGCAAATTAAACCCAGGAAAACTTTCTATTCACCTCAAGAGTTTTAGGACGTGCCTTTCCCCTATTGCTCTGTACTGCTTTGGTGAACACAAATCTGTATCACAAGACCGCGAATTTGGTCTTCTGACTGAAAGTGCCATAATTACAGGGTTCATTTTTTTATTATTTTGTTACTTCTGGATTATCTTGTGCATATGCTCAAAACGAGCTGCATTTCACACAGCAAAAGCCAACGAAAAGAACCAATCCTGAAACGCAAGCTGAGCACTTTGACAGGGCTCGTACAAGCCCTTTACCACCACCACTACTGCTCCTCTCCAAACCAAAGGCAAAGCTCCACAGAGCCTCCCTTGTAACCCTTGCCACTGGCTTTCAGGAAGATTTTAAGGACTCGGTCATATTTTAGGGCACAAGCAGATCATATGCTTGGCTTGATGGCCTTGAATAAGCCAGTATCAGTTTGATACAGTCACTGAAATTCAACTCTGAGACACTTCAATCCATTTTCTCATGAAAACACATTTCATAATGGTAGTTAAAGCAGAATTAACAGTGCAAACACTTAGAAATCAAACTGACTGTTAAATATCAAATACCTTAATGAGACAGCTGCTTTTTGAAGATCTCAGAATAGGAAATGCTTTCTAAACATTTCACACTAATTTCTCCCATCACTCATCTAGATCTTGATGCTAAGTTAGAAAAAACAGGCTTCAGAGCAACGCTGAAAGTTTGCTTTCCTTGAATAGCGGAGTCAAGGCCCCCTTTTGAAGTCCCTCCTCACGGGGACTGTTTGTAACATGATTTCTGCAGTATGCTATTCCTCATCTCAAGCAATTTAATGCTGAAAGGCTTTTCAAAGAATCCCAGGCTATTTTGCCGATACCACGTTTCACGTGTCTGCTTTGTGTGGGATTTTAATACTTTAACCTATGACTGCAAATCCTATTTGTAAAATAAACGAGACCAAATATGTCTTATTGCTGACGGTTTGATTTCCAGCAACCGGGATACAAATGACTTAATCTTTTTAAGATGGTTCTAATGATGTTTGTTTTGAGAAAAAAAGCTCCTTACTGTGCCTTTCAGTCCCATGATGTACTCAGTTCTCTATTATCATCTTTTCACTGTGGTTTAGCGCTCAATTAAATAGAGACTGGCAATTTTATGTGTACCGTTACAGAAATTGGGGCAGCACTTTATCAAAGTCTTTTTCACTATTTAGGTTGTTTAGGTAAGACCAGAGTCTCAAAACTTAACTGCTTCAGCTTCGTTCCTGCAGACAGGAAACTCCACAGTGAAAGTTTAATTTTGGTTCAGTTTTTAACACGAAAAAAAGATCAGAGTTGAAGAGTAGAGAGACAACAAACAAGCAAACAAAGGACTGCTTAATGGCATAAGCTATTGCCATGCATTTGAAGAAGCATCCCTGAGTTAACAGACACCAGCTAACATTACTGCAAAAGTCGACCAACTGAGAACCCACAAGACCAGGTGAGTGTGTTTGAATCGAATGGAATTGGGTCCTTAATATTTCTAAATTAGGTCAAGCAAGCTAACATTGTTTTAAACACACCCAAACCCTGAGTCCTTAGATTTAAGTGAAAGGCCACTGCTTAAACAATCTGGTAAATCCAAACTTTACAAGATTACTCAGCCAAAAAATTTGGCCCTATAGGCTTGATTCAATGTTTCTCCTAATTAACGTTTCTCTAATGACTTCCATGTTTGTTTGAATAACACCCACCCAGCATTCTGTATCTATTTTTACAGGTGCAGCTATCTTTTTGAAAACTGAAATCAAAACCTGATGTTTCCCATTCTTATTCCAATAAAAAAAAAAAAAAAGGAAGGTTTCCTCCCTAAAGGCTGTGAGAAAGATTCATAAGAATCCCATTAAAACAGCCAAAGCACGGAGGAAGTGCTCTATTTAAAAGATCATCTAGTGAATAATCACTCTTCTGGGGCTGAAGGACGGAGCACCATCATTTGCAAAGCTTCTGACTTAGCAAATCAAGAAGGAGCTCTTTGCACACATCAGGGGAAGACAAATACCACGGATTTTGGTTAGAAAGGCGCAGGCAGCGGGATAAGCACCACGCGGGCCATCTCAGGGAAGCTCATCCACTCCCCAGCTGAGCACCGAGTCCCCGGCAGGATGAAATCCTGCAGCTTCTCAACCACCGACGCCGTTTGTAGCACACGGAGAACGACAAGAGGACGGGGGACCCGCAGCCACACGGGCTGGACGCCGGGATCCTCACCCTCGCACGCCTGCAGCGGGAGGCAGCTCAGGAATCGCCTTCGGTTTTGAGAGGGTTCAGCGCTGCTAATGTTATGCACATGTAGTTACATTTTAGAGACTACATATTAAAAAAAAAAATATATATCAGCATGGTATGTTTATCTACCACATGATCTTGTTTTCCATTTAACTGCAACCTTTCATGTCCAGGAGCCTGCTATCTGCTGACAAATTGTCATTTGATAAACCGTTAGATTAAAGAGGAGAAATGCACTTTCTCAGAGGAAGTATTCTTCCCCCTAACGCTTACAACGCAGCAGATTTTTCTATAGTTTATGTCTGAACAGGCAAGATGGAGGCTGTGGAAGAGGGGAAGGAGGGAGCAGCACAGTGCTACGACTTTCTCAAGGACACGCAGCGGGTCAGGCTCAGAGCCCAGATTTGAATCCAGGTCTCCTGAATCCCCATCTGCCGGTCCACACCGCCCCTCTTCTCCCAGGAGGAACATCAGCCTCATTGCACATCTAATCAAGCACACGTTTCCCCCTTTTCTTGAAGGAAGTTGGAAGAGGCGTGTGAACTCATACAGCAAGACGATGGCCAAGTTAACTATGTTCTAATATGTGCCACTCCACATATAAATACATTTTTAAATATTTTTTTTACCATATCAATGACAAAGTTATTTGGAAGTTACTATTTCATAGGTGCAACAAAAGTACATTTTTCTCCCTTTTTTATTAAACTGAAATTAACTCATTTTGGTAACTGAAACCTCAATAACTCCTCAATACAGGAAAGCAAACATGCACCATGTTCTCTTCTCCTCAGAAAGAGCGCCTGCATTTTTTTTATTTGCCCACTGCGACCAGACAAGCTAGTTACAGAGAATTCAGGTCAAAAGTAACACACTCATAACAATGCGCTGAGCAGAAGTTACACTTTGACAACGGTATCTTATACAGCAGTCATCAGACTGATGTAAGAAACGCGACTGACGGAGCCTATTGACAGACATCTGCAGAAAGCTGAAAAAAGAAAATCTATTAGAGATACACTGTCGGGGGAAAAAAAAAATAAATCATTTTTCTGTTTCAAACCAAGTATGACCTGACAGCATCTTTTTAATCCCATTAAAAGTAAGCAGCACTTACTAAAGTTGATACTTACTGAAGTTCGTACTTACTGGCTCTAACCCTGATGGGAGAAGGCATCTTAGACGTCAGCCTCTGGACGAGGCCCCCACAAGCACACAATGTTTTCCAGCATATTTCTATTAGGAGGAGAGAGTTGGAACACGCCAAAAGAACCGGGGCAACCAATGTCATGGGGAAAGAGAGCAAGCTTGGTTTATAACACCAACTGGAGTTTGGCCAAGGAAGAAAAATGGCCAAGGAAGAAGAGGGTACAGAACAGTCCCAATTTCATTTTGCACGGCCATATATCTACTGAGGCTTCACCACAGAATGGGCTGTCTCCTACAGCCCCGTTCCTCACATCAAGCCTCCAAGCTTCCTGCCTCACAAGATACGCTCTTCACCAAATGCAATACTCCCTAAATTTACCAAAGTATTTTCCTTCTGTCAGTCCGTCTCACTAGTCTTCATCCGCCTGCATCTGCTTATCTCCCTCTGACCCTACGTGCCCAACACTTCCACCCTTCCCATGTCCTACACCTGCCGTTTCTCCCTTTGCCAATACTGCACCTTGGTGGAGGTTCTCTGGCCTCCATGGTGGTACTGCTGTCGTCTTCCACGACTGGGCTTTGGTGGATGTCTTCTGGTAGCCTTGGGTCCCCGCCGGTGGTAAAGTCAACGCTTTTCTTGCACTAGCAAGTCTCTCCTATTGAAGGCTTGTAAGTCTTCTCTCGTCTTCCAGATGCAGCAACCCCTACAAGGGTAGGCTCAGGCTCACTGCTCTTCCCTCCTAGACACCTCAGCAGGCATCCAGGTCTGCAGACTAAAACTTAAGTGCCTCTGACAAGCAGTTGAAGAGGAGGAGCCACTACCGGCACGTGATTAGCACGTGTGGAGAACCACTGGTGGCCAGGGGACCTACTTTGAGCCCTGCTGATCTAAAAAAACCCAATGGGCTGGGCTCCTTTACAGATGAAGGCTCCAGTTCCCAAGCTGACTTGTACATGTTGGCCCCCCAACAGTAATTTTCTAGAATGCAAGCACGAGTCATTCTTCTGAAGCAAAGGTTCAAAATACTGTACCACCTTATCTCACAAAGAGCATTAGCAATTGAATCTACTTAACCCTTACAGATGGAGGAGTGGCCAAGGATTGCAGAGTTATTTTAATCATAAGTTTTCAATTAACCCTTTAGATCAAGCATCATCAGGCAACTCACGTATCTGCCTGTGTGTCCATGCATCTCTTCTCCGAGTGAGAAGTGGGATTCAGACAGGATATATCTGGAATGCAATCAAAACTCTTTTCTTCAGAACTTGTTGGCAGATTTCTGAATTTCTGAAGAAGTAGATAGGATGGGCCAGGAAACAAAAGAAATGTTTGCAAAAGTTTCATACTAAAGTGCTACTAAACAATTCCCAGAAATAAAAAAAAAAAGAAGCTACAGCCTTTTGGCAGTAGCCATTTTTTGGCTTACTGTGATCAGAAATTTCTTACATGTATACACACAGAGATTACCATCTTCTGACTGCAGACATCTTGCACACAGCAGGGACGAGGAGAGAATGAACTGTTTGTGTACATCATTACAGCTGGATCCAGCATCCCAGCCTCTTTCGTTATGGCTTAGTATCAGATTACTCCAAAAGCCGAAACATTATCTAACATCCTAACCCAGAAATTTGCTTCATCTGGCATTCAGTTTTCTCAGAGCTATTCACCATCCTTTGATAACCTCTTCAGCCAAGCGATCAGCGAGTTATGAGCGCTCAGCTTTCTGCAACACTCCTCACGTTGGCAGTCTGGCATGCGAGGATGCAGTTACCTCGCTGCAAGCCGTAAATCAGCAAAATAATGCACACTTCCACGCACACTTCTAGTGCATTTTTCTCTCTAGAGGGTTAACTTGCCCAGATCTGAAGTGACATTTTATTCTCAATATAACACTGTTAGGAATAAGTTCTGATCTAAGTTTTGATAGGCTTAACAAAACCACAACTATGAAAATGAAACTTTTCTGAGTTCAGAATCCACAGCAACATTTTTGCTCGTTTGAATTACAGTTCCTGTAGTTTTCATTTTATCTTAATTTTTTTTCCCCAAAGGAAGTTGGTCCCATAAAGCACAACTGTTCTGAAGACTTGGAAATGTATTTTCTCAACAGGTAGAGAACAAGCAAGAATTACACACGCTTCCTGCGGCTGCCTCTGCCAATCTAACGAGCAGTTGCAGCCCCCTGGCAAGAGGGTTCTGCCTCCATTCCCCGCCACCATCCATCCCTCCGTGCCAAGACGGAGCACCGGGCAATAACTGCCTTAGTGCTTTTGTAGCGTCCTTTGGGAACAGAAATCAGAAAAGAATATTGAGCCAGATCAAAGCTCGTGCTGTTTGGCATCCTGCCTCCTGCAGCAGCCTCTGGGAGATGCACAGCGGAAGAGCACAGGAATCATTTTGAATAGCTACGGACACAGATCAGATCTGGCTTAGCAGCCCAGAGACGGTGCCCGCTGGCTGTTCAAGTCTTCTCCTTCACAGCACCCAGTAAGGCAGTACCTGTCTGTACCCAGCATAGGCCACTATACGAAACTGCTCAATGGCTTTTAACTCATCTTCTATACTATGACACAAAAAAGCAGAGAAAAGGTTCCGGGCTACTGAAGCAACAGAAACCAGTGAAGGTGCAACCTCAGCAGCAGAAGAAACTGATTTGGAACGTACCGTAAGGCAGATTTTTACAAAACCAAATTAATACCACGGTCACACTGTGACAGAAACATTACATTTACATAACTTTATAGCAGCACATCATTTTCTACCTCTAAACCCCTCTGGTCTCCATAAGCTGCTTTGGTGAAGCTGCCTTCCCCTCACACTCACCCACGGGCAAGCGAGCAGCTCGTCTACCAGCTACTACAGAGCCACTACCCTCATCCCACCTCCCACGGGATCCTGAGATTCCTGCCGTCTTTAAGACATAATCCTACAACTACAACTATCTTATATTTATGGGGTAATAATGTCTCAAAGACTCCCAGTACACTTTGCAACTTGACACATCAGATACTCCTAAGGAGTACGCTATGCACTGAAGAATTACCACGCACAGCATCACGGGGGAACAGCAGAGTCAACAAAACAACCAGAACAAGCTACACCTGCTCTTCTGACTGCTTCACTGAAGGGCAGGTACAAGACAAGGGCTCAAGATATCTGGGTCCTGTTTTAAGCCTGCTTTATAGCACTGAAAAAGAAGTTTCATCTCAATACTGTCCATTTCAGCAATTTACCAGGAGAGACCAGCTCATCTTAGAGGTACAAGCTGAAAGGAGCTCCTGCTTCCAGAACAGACTTCTGGACCACACCAGACGGTGTTTCATGAGCCACCAGGACTGTTACCTGTCCTCGGGCACGCACACAGTACTGGAGGAGCTGGAGCCTTGCTTGCACATTTCATCCAAAATCTGCCACTCTTGCAGGTGACTGGCCATCTCACGCTGCCACATCGTAACACTCACTCAGCATTGCCTTTATAAAAAGGGTTACTATGAAATTAGACAGAGGCCTCACACCACCCAGCAGCATGGCTTCGTGGTTCACAAGGCTCACTCTAAGTTGCAATGGCACCTGTGAGCAGCGAGGACTCCACATTCAGTTTCTTCACCTGAACCTGATTTTTCCACTTTCTAGTCTACCCCCCACCAACACAGACTTGTTGAGGTGATGCAAGAGGATTGACGGTGCCATGAATAAGATCACATTACACCCCTTGTTTATAACCGGAGACCATAGCTGTTGATTACACCACCCTGTTTATCAGTCCCAGTACTCCTCCTCCATCCAGCTGTTCTTACCCACACCTGCAGGTCCAACAACAGTCACCAAAGAAACATACCAACCAAGCACTTGCCCCTTCAGCATTCTCCTCTTCCACCCTCCAACGATGGTGTTCAGGACTAGCAAATCTTAGAAAAATATACTATTTCCCACAGTTGAGCTCCACCCCACGATTGCAAAGGCAAACCAAAGTTACTCTTGCTGTTTGTTTACTTCCTAATTTATGAACCCCTGTAAGAGGAAACCAGCTCACTCCCTATTTCAAGGCTTAATCAACACTGCAAAACAAGCAGATGGGGAAAAAAACTCACCTAAGCAAAACACTTCAATTTCAGGGTGGAATAAGGTATTTTAACAAGGAAAAAAAATTGTTATTGACAAACAAAAGATGGCTTAAAGAACATATTAGAAATAATCAGCTCAGCAAACAGCTTACTTGACAGCACTCCTACAACAGCTTGTTTTGAAAAATACTAGAACTGTGTTTTTCATTTCCACAATGACTCCTTTTTTGGTTTATACACACTGACCACTACACATTCACACCATTTCAAGTCACTGGTTTTCGTAGCAGTCAACCTCCACATTTGTTTTGTCAAGCGTCCTGTTACGCCAGAATTGTCAGCTGATCAATGCCACCAGTTTTCTCTACACACTGAACAACCAGTGTTGGACAACCAGCGCTTTGTGACAGTCGCGATGCCATGCGATACTGTTGTCGTTGCAGGCACTGACCTTGCACCGGCAAAACCACTGAGCATTTAGAACCTGGAACATTTGCTGTGCGAGGAAATTGGCTTAAAGTAGAGGTTCAGAAAAGAAACAAACAAAAAATCCAGTGCCTGACAGCCCATTAACATAGCCACAGAGAAACCACCGAGGGAAAGAAATGGATACAGGCTTCACATCGCATCCCACACTCACGCTGCTGAACCCTGCGAGGACAGCAATTCAGACATGGGCCTTTGGACGGGGCTCTGAGTCAGCGAGTCTTTTGGCTCAACAGGTTTGGAAGTCCTGGGATACCAGGCAAATTTCCGAGCACAGGAAAAGAAACTCGAAGGCAAATAACAAAGTGCACATTTAAGAAATAAAGCACATGCACAGGTGCTGGCCCTCATTAATAAATAAAACGAACAGCTACCACACGCACACGCTACTCCACGCACGACTTCGAGTCACTAAATCTTCGCAAGGCAAGGATCTGGATTGTATTAGCCACGTTCTCCCTTCCTGATTTGCGAGTAGCGTCACCGCAGCCCAATCCATCTGCAGCTCAGCGGGCACATGCGAAGGGCTGCACGGTGCGCAAGGCGATGCATTTGATGCTGTAATTCAAACCTTTCACCTGTTGGGAGGGCTTTTTTTTTAATACAAACTACTGTGAGTGAGAGCGAACCCACATGGGGCAAGGAGGTTTTACACCAGAGGGGAAAGCCTGGCCCACCCCAGGCCATCGCCGCTGCGTCGAGCCCCTGCGCCCAGGGAAACACACGGAGGGTCCGTGGAGCAACAGGCAGCCGCAGGGGCGCCTTCAGCCCCAAAACAACCCGCAACAAGTGAGCTTTTAACATGAAGACATAAACCCGCTCAGAATTACGGCACATCCCACGTACATGGGGAACGCACATGTGCCCCCCCCCCCACACACACACACACACACTCTCCCGCCGGACTCCAGTTATTGTAGTCCAGGAAACAGCTAAATATTTGGCCTCTCAGAGCAGTTACCAGGACCCTCAGGAACATCCACCCGCAGTTGCCCAGCTCGTGACCATTTAAGAATAAGCTCGCCCATGGCCAAGTCCCCATCAGCGCTCCCAACTGTTTACATAACGCGGAACGTCCCTTTCCAACGCTGCCTCAACTACGGGAGGAAAAACAGGGGGAAAGTTGGAGCGGACTGGCCGCCCCGCCGCCCCGGCCCGGGCAGGAGCGGCGGCCAAACCCGGGCGGCCACCCCGGCCCGGGGGGCGGCGGGACGAGCCCCTCCGCCCGGCTGGCCGCCAACCGCCGCTGCGGAACCGGGCTGCGCTCCCCACGGGGCCGGGAGGNCTCAGCCGCAGCCCCCGCCCGCCCCCCCGGCCCTACCTGGATCCGGTGGCGGCGGGGCGGGCTTAGCGGCGGCCCGGCAGCCCCATGCTGGCGGCGCGGCGCTGCCCGGTCCCGTTAGGATGGAGGCTGCGCCGAGCTCCCCCCGCTCGCCGCCGCCTCAGCTGCACATCCACATGGTTACTGCGCTCGGAGCTCGCCGCCGCGCCTTATATAGCGCCGCGGGGATCGCTGGGTAATGGAGTCCTGACGCCGCCGCGCCCCTGTGGCGGAGCGCCCCGAGGGACTACAACTCCCGGCGTGCATCGCGCCGGCGGGCGGGGCGGGGCGGGGCGACACGTCCGCTCTGGGGAGACCCCCCTGCGGTGCTGCCGCCGGCTCTGAGGGGTCCCGACAGCAGAAGGGCACGGACCTGTTGGAGCGGGGCCAGAGGAGGCCCCGGAGATGCTGCGAGGGTTGCAGCCCCTCTGCTGGGAGGACAGGCTGAGAGAGTTGGGGGTGTTCAGCCTGGAGAAGAGAAGGCTCCGCGGAGACCTTAGAGCCCCTTCCAGTGCCTAAAGGAGAGCTGGGGAGGGACTCTTGATCAGGGAGGGGAGTGATGGGATGAGAGGGAATGGTTTTACACTGGAAGAGGGGAGATTGAGATGAGATATGAGGAAGAAATTGTTTCCTGTGAGGGTGGTGAGCCCCTGGCGCAGGTTGCCCAGAGAAGCTGTGGCTGCCCCATCCCTGGAGGTGTTCAAGGCCAGGCTGGACGGGGCTTGGAGCAACCTGGGCTGGTGGGAGGTGTCCCTGCCCAGGGCAGGGGGTGGAACGAGATGGTCTTTAAGGTCCCTTCCAACTCTAACTGTTCTATGATTCTATGGTCCCCACAGTGGGGCCGGCACCACAGGCTCCCTGGGCTTAGGCAGAGTCGTGGGGGCTCCGCTGGCTCCCGCCAGGCCCGTGCATTCAAGGTTGTCCTAAGTTTGGGGGCTCAAAACCATTATTTCATCTGGGGGGCTTCGGACAGAGCCCTGGCACTGGGTGGGCGGCGGGAGACAAGTGGGACCATCCTGAGTAGCGGCATATACGGGCATGGTTTTACCAGCCACATAAACTGCAAGAAAATCAAGCCAGGGCAAATAAATACTTCATAAATGCAGGCCTTTGCACGGTTTGGGAATCGCAAAATAGCAGAGAGATCACACTTAAACCCTTGCACTTAGATACAAGGGATTTCAATTTTGCCAGGTTCGTTACACACACTGCTTCCACCTCTGGGGTAGTTCCGTTATTGAAAGGTCAGAGCCTTTCCCTTCGGTCAGCTTACCAAAGTGTGGTAATGTGGGGTAAACCAGCTGTTTTGCAGAAGAACGGTTTAAAACTTTGAAAGCAGTGATTTTTACTTGGTTTCCTCTTCACTGAGACTGTCTGGCATAGGGGTGCTGCTAATGTTAAAGCCTGTCTACTGACAACACAACTTAAGCCAGAATGACCAGAAGTGATAAAAAAGTACTATTTTCTTTTATTTATTACATTATGCAATTGTTTGTCCTTAAAATATTAGTCAAGGTATATTGTTCAAGACAATACAATAATTTTTATGCCCTCTGTAGGGTACACGTGGCGATGTTTGGCAGCACAAAGCGCCTCGCAGAAGTGGATGCAATTGTTTGCACTGCACAACTGCTGTATCACTTCAATTGGCATAAGGTGAAGAAAACACTTCCCCCCTCTCCCTTCCACCCACACCTACCTCCTGCCGATGATAGCAGGCAGGAACTGGGGTGTCACTGCTCCATTGCTTGTTTCCCTCTCGACAGCAGCAGACTGCCGCCGGAGGAAGGGAACGAGTCCAGATCAGCCAGTGGTCTGATTCAACACAACCTACCACTATACTGGTTTTTCATTTTAAAAAAACATCAGAGGAGTTGTGATTATGGCTATCAAGCAAGATATATGCAGAAGTTGAAGTCCATGACTTAGGAACTTAAGCGAAGGTCAGTGAATAGAGTTCTATGATTTTCATAAATGGCTGCAATACTACAAGCCATTACTCATCAGAATTTTGGCAGAGTAATGGTGCCTAATATCATTAGGTAATCCTAATGAATTCTCATGTAATCAAATCTAATCTCTGGATGAGTTCAGTAGGCTGAGGACAGTGAATGGCTTGAACGTCTGGTGCTCTTAGGCAGTGACATAAGGACTGTCACTAGAGCCAGTGGCAAAGAGCTCTGCCCACTGAACATCTTTAGCGGTTATGCTAGCAGTATGCCTTGAAATATCTTCATTACCGAGTGCTAAATGAGAGCAGCAGTATGTTAGAAATTGCAGGTAATGTAAGCCATAGGTTGGGGAGATTTCCCACAGACAGAAGATGAACAGGTTCCCCAGCCACACTCAGCCTGACAGTATGAAGTTCTGTGAATACGGGATGCATAGGAGACAGTGGAGGGGACCTGGGCACGCTCTGCTCTGTCCCAGCCTGCAAATCCTCAGTTCGTTGCCCGAAGTGTTGCATACATCTCTCCGTGCTTCTCCTACAGCAGTCATGTCCTTTGTCTCCTGCTGCTTCTGCAGCCTACCTGTCCTCTGATCTTGCAGCCTCTCTGGAAGGTAGAATATCCAAGGCCATGGATTTTCTGCCATGGACCACATTTGCTTCTGGGTCTTGGTCAGTTTTTCAAAGGCAGGGGATGTTGTGCTACTGAAGGGCCTACGGCCAAAAATACTGATCAGGTACTGCAAAGAACTTGCTAGATTTGAAGAGTTACTGGCAAAGACAAAATCATAATGAAAATTTCCAACAGGGGAAAATGTTTCCATTTCTCTTTGGGAACTTGCTTTAGGATGCTGCTGCAGGTACGGTGAGTTCATATGGTTCCTATAACTTTGTAGCTTTAAGGAGAGATGAAACAGTAGGGCAGTCTGGGAATGAAAAATTTCACACTCAGAAGTACCAGAGTTATTCTCTGAAAGCAACTGTTTCATTGATTATGTGAACTACAGCGGGTAGCCCCTGAGATGGGGAATAGAGTCCTATTCACTCAGTAGCAAACAAAGGGTTGGGCTTAGATCACACACGCATACACAAATTGGGTCTAAGGAATGAGAACCATTCACGAATTCAGAAAGGATATTGTGAGAAAAATACTACCTGGTAGATATCACTTCAGTCTGTAGAGTGCTATAATATAGATGTTTAGCCAAATCACATATGTGATTTCAGTCACGGGAAAACACCTTGCAAGAGAGATTTTTTGTTTTGCTATTGGAGAGCTCTGTTCTTTTTCTCCTTTTTGAACCTTATTCTGGTTCATCACTACCTTATTTGTAGCAATTATGTGAATTCAACATTGATGAGAGATGTTAAGATGAATTTTGAAGTCTTTAATTTGCCAAGAATAAGAACAACGTTATCTTGTTTTATGTTACTGAATTTGGAATTGACTGTTGACTTCTTTGGACTATTTTGGATGGAAAGCACTCCAGCCTGCTGAGTGGGTTTGCAGATTTTTTGTCTCTGCTGTTGGTTCAGCTGCACAAGCAGCAGCCCTGGAAGAAAAACTAGAACAGAAGATATTCCAGGCAGCCACCAGGACTCTAAGGATCAAACTGTCTAATCTTGCTCGTGGCCGGTCTTCATGATGAGGTGGATGATCACAAAAGCTTCCCGTGGTCAGAGCTGTCCATGCCAGCGCTGCAGCACTGGGAGATGAAAAGCACCACTAACAATAGGGACAAATGCTAGGCAACATCTCAGCTTTTCAGCTAAGCGCTGAAAAGTCTCTTGTTTCTACAATATTTTAATAACGGTGAAATCAGTGTCTTAATCCTGAAGCATGGTGCACTCAGTGCAAGGAAAGAGAATAATTAAACCCTGCGTGGAAGAGATTAGCTGCCTGTGAACAAATGACTTAGGAGCACAACCATGATCAATAAATGACACCAGCAAAAGTTCTCAGAAGTCCTCAGGATTACAAACTGGAAATTGGATGTTGCTCAGAAGCAAACTGTAATTGTAATTATTTCATTTAGTCTCCTGAGAGAATAAGGAACATAAACCTTCATGATGGAAGTAGACAAATGATGCAGAAAAGAATTCTAGCAAAAAGAGCGATGAGAACAAGTGGGCGAGATACACTAGAGAACTGTCCCAGCTCATTGGAAATTAGCTGATTTTCTTGAATTCCATCATGACACAGCCAGAATCCCATGGCTTTAATAAAGGGAAGTTATCCTGGCAGACTGCTTTCTGTTCTGGAAGACTGTAGAATTTGGATACCTAGACTTTGCTGTCATTTCAGTAAATTGCATTGGAAATTTGGAAGGAGAAAATAAGTTATATTTACTTTGCGTTTTCATAGAGATTCTATGAAGCTCACTGTTTCAACCTAAAAGGAATGTTTACATTTGCTGACCCCGAAGCAGCAGGGGTTGATTTTATAATTAAATTTTTATTCATTTGTTTTCCAGCACTCTGCTGCTTTTCTAAGTACGTCACAGGGCAAAAGGGACTAATGATGGATAATTGAAATGCATGCTTGTGAAGACTCCCAGCACTGTCATTTTACACACAGTAAAATTTCATACAGCAAATACAGTTGAATAGTGTTCCTTTCCAAAGGAACTAATACAAAACAAACAAACAAAAAACCCTCCTTCATTATGGCCATGCCTCTTTTTGCTGCACAGTCCTGATCTGTACAGGGAAAAATTATACTAAATATTTGAATATCCCACAGAATGAGTAAAGATTTCTTTCAGCATAGTGGAGGATCCAGAAGATCCATTCTGCTGACAGTCCTGAACAGAAGCAAAGTAAAGATTTATATGACAGAGCACCAAAATCTTCAAAAGCTACAGTGAACCACAGGAAAAAACGAAGGAAAACGAGGTCATTACCAGTTCCCTGCTGTAGAAGGTATTGACAGTTCTGGATGGAGAGAGCTGATCACCATCTGCCTTAGGCTCCGTACCTTGGCTGTGCAAGGCCGACAGTGTGGGAATACAAAGGCAGTGCACCCTTTCTGCCCGCGAACGAGAGAGCAGGGCTCTGGATTTATGTCACAGAAGAAGGCAGGCACCTGCACCTCCTGCTCCCCCGGCTCCTTTGCGGGGAGATGGAGAGTGGGAAGAGCCTTTGCTTTGATCGCAAAGTCCCAGCCGGCCGCGCTGGCACAGAGTGGGGTAGTCATTTGCTTCTTGCTACTAACAGCAAGTTGGTACCTCACCCAAGAGCAAAGTAGGAGGCCGTTGTGGCTCTGCAAAGTGCGTTTCCATTCCTGACCTGCTGGGCTTGCTCACTAGCATGCTGCCGGTCACCCGCCTTGGCACAAACTGCTTCTCAGTCACCTGCACTGAAAACTCCTGTGAAAAAACCCAAAACTGCAGCAACAGGATTTGATGTTCGCTTGGAAAGAAAAGCATGTTTCTCCTTTTCCAACTCCAGTGATGTTTTTCTCCACTCCGTGGTGATGGTTTTGCCACAGAGACTGCTTGCGTCATACTTGGTAAAATCCATTTTTAAGCGTGAAAAATCCCAATCCCGGGATAGATACACAACCAGAAGTGCCCAAGGAATGTACCATTTCTTTATTTTTTCCTAAGTCCTGATTCTGAAACGACGCTGAATTGCATCACCCCCCATTAACAGCGGAGATGCGGGTTCTCTTGGGCGGAGAGCCGGCACGCACTCCTACGTTACACGCCGCCACGGGGCACGAAGGTGTGAGCATTCACGTTTTGCTCTTAGACCTGCACCTCCTGCACCTGACATTAATGCTATCTGCACGCTGTTGCCTGTCCTTCGGCTGCCGTTCCATCGCAGGAATTTGCTGCAGAAGGGAAAGAAAGAAAGCGCTTAACCCACAGATGAGTACTGGTGTGCTCGGCCAGAGCGCGGTGCGGAGAACCCGGAGTCCTCGTGCGAGCTACCAGCGGCGATTTCCACGGGAGTTTATGGAAGGGCCAGTCCTCCCTTCTGCTGAGCGATACCAACACGATTGGAACTTCCCCTTACAGTGAATATTGCTAAGTAACATCATCGGTCATCCATGATGACCCCCCGTTGCAGTTTTTGACATCCCAGAGCGGGAATACTTGAAGGCAGCATCTGCATTTCCCCATTTTTCGCGAGAGGAGCAGTAAATGACCGTGCTGCACCAAGGGATTATGTTGATGGGTAGTTAAGAAATTATTTTCGGGAACACGGACCTATCCACATTTATTTCATGGACATATTTTCCTCAAGAACGTTAATTGTAACGAGTACTGGCCGTACATCGTGGACAAACCAGAATACCCCATACATTAACTACTGTCCGTGAGGTACCGGAGCGCTGGGTGCAGCGTCCCTGCAGAGGCGCTTCGTTTAGGCCGTGTTTGCTTCAGCGCTTAGTTATTTTTAGGCAACGTGACGGCAAACTTCAAATCTCCTCAAGAAAGGCTACAAGAGGCGCCGGGGCGCGGCGCGGCCCCTTTAAGGCGCGGCGCGTCACCTGACCGCGGGCGGCACGTGGTGCCTCCGCCAACATGGCTGCGCCCACAATAGCCTGCCCGCGGCTGCCCCGCTGCCTCCTCCTGCTGCTGGGGCTGGCGGCGACCGCCGGCGCCGCGGGGGAGGCGGCTCCCGGCGGGGACTGCGGGTGCAGCGCTAGCCGTGGCGGCGCGGACGGGCGGGAGGCANGGCGGGGCGCGCTTGGGGCGGGGGGAGAGGGGAGCGGAGCGCCGGGCCGGGCCGGGCCGTGAAGTGGAGCGGAGCGGAGCCTCCTGTGGCGCTCGGGAGAGCCCGGAGCGGCCCGAGCGAGTGGGCTTCTGTGTGCAGAGACTCGAATTCAGACCGCTTCACGGCCCGCTGGGGCCGAACTCGTGAGAGCCTCGGTGCGGGTGCTTCGGCTGGTTCTGCCTCGTTTTCCCCGCTCAGGGACCCCCCCGCGTCTCCCGGGTGCTCCTGAAGATGGAGAGAGGCTTAGGCTCCTGTCCTAGTGTCCTTCCCTGAGTCCCCACTTGTGTCTGTCCTGACTGCACCTCCCCACGCAAAGCTGAGATGTGATAAACCTATTCGAGATGTTCAGTTCGGCCAGCAGGTTGAGGGAGGTCATCCTCCCTCTCTACTTGGCCCTGGTGAGGTTGCATCTGGGGTATTGTGTCCAGCTCTGGGCTCCATGGTTCAAGAAGGACAGGGAACTGCTGGAGAGGGTCCAGCAAAGGGCTACAAAGATGATGAGGGGATTGGAGCGTCTTTCTTATGAGGAAAGGCTGAGGGACTTGGGGCTTTTTAGTCTAGAGAAAAGAAGACTGAGGGGGGATCTTGTCAATGCTTATAAATACTGAAAGGGAGGGTGCCAGGGGGATGGGAACAGTCTTTTTTCAGTGGTGCCTGGTGATAGGACAAGAGGGAACGGGCACAAACTTGAACATAGGAAGTTCCATCTAAATGTGAAGAGGAACTTCTTTCCTGTGAGGGTGGCAGAGCACTGGCACAGGCTGCCCAGAGAGGTGGGGGAGTCTCCCACTCTGGAGCCACTCAAAACCTGCCTGGATGCCGTCCTGTGCAACTGCTGTAGGTGCCCCTGCTCTGGCAGGGGGTTGAATTGGATGAGCTCCAGAGGGCCCTTCCAACCCTGACCATTCTGTGATTCTTCTTGACTGGTTGTTTTGGCAGCCCCCCCCGCACCTTTACCTGGCTTTACACACCTTTACACCAGGAATACATGTGCCTGAGTGGGGCTGTCCGTGTCTGTCTGTCCCGGGGAGGTGGTAGCTTGGTTAGTGTAGTCCCTGACGTGGTGAATATCAATCTTACTGTGGCTCTGGTTTTCCCTCAACTCATCTTTTTTAGGTCTGTATTGGTATCAGTAGAATTGAAATACTGATAAGTGATGTGTCGGGTCTCTTGGGTGTATTTCAGCAAAGCTATCGCTTATGTATGCGTATCTAGATAGCCCTTCAGGTTCTCCTCATGGCTCTTTAATTACTTATTCCTTTCTATTTGTACTGCTGCTCTTCTTCTGAAAGACACCATCCAGAGCTAAGTGTGCCCTCTTGATGAAGGCAGTGCTTAAAGTGGGTTGATGTGCTATGGCAGTGCCTACAGTGATACTGAGACTTTTTGTATCATCAGAGACCAAATGCCTCACTGGATGAGATATCATCAGTTATTAGAAATGGGATTGCCATTTCATTTTGTGAAAAGTGCTAGTAAACTTTGGTAGACAAAATCATATCACAGCAGACTTAAATCTTGTTCTTGTGTGAGACAGATTGCAAATAGTAAAAATGTGAGGGACTGCCTCTCTAATTGCCTCCTGATGGTGTAACACTGGGAAGCTGTGTCAGCTTGGGGAAAGCCTATGTCAGACAGGCAGTGTGGATGCTTAACAGGTAAAGGGAAGGATGCACAGTGGTAATTATGGCTTCACTATTGCGGGCTGCACTTAAGAAATTTGAGTATATTTATAGAGTTTGAATTAAGTAATCTATGCTGCACTTGGGGACTATGTCACTGATCTACATTTCATGTAATAAATTTCAGCATTTCACTGGGAGTCTCACTGTAGGGTGGAAAAAGTCATTTGACTCTTACCTTATGCAAGGCAGCTGGCAACTTCAACAGCAGATAATGAAAACTAATTGCTGCTGGATTTTAATCTGTGTTCACAACAGAACTTATTTATGCTTAGCTAGGAAACATTTTTACCAAAAGGGAAGTGAGGGAAAAATTGACTTCTACTTCAACCACAACTGAGATGGATTATTTCCGCTACATCTTTAGAAATGGGGAGCTAGTACTTTAGTGGGTCTGCTCTATGTTACTGTAATACTTTCAATGTAAGTATAATCATAGGCAAATGCGGTCCCTGTTGTTGAAGCTGAGCTTCAAGGACAGCAAACTGCATGCACTAGCTAAGTGACGTTGTGAAGATACAGCAATTATTGTTGCACACTCTACCTAATACAGTAAATGATGTATCTGTCACCCTCTGCTGTTGGACTTCTGCCTCCATAGTTCAACTTTGGTATTTATTAGAGATTAGTTCCTGTCTGTTAGCTATCTGTATTTTAAAACTGGATGTTAAAGCTGTTTAATTAATTATACAATGGTGGTTTGTGGATGTAATGTCTATGCAGAAAATCTGCTTGTCACTTAGTGTTGTGTTCCACCATTCTCAGCTGAAGAGTGCTGACAAGTTGCTTGAGCTTTGCACCTGAGCCTATGATGCGGTGTTATCATGAAGCTGGCTGTCAAAGGAAAGTCCTGTTTCCAAACAGGAGGTGGAGCTGTGAAATGAGCCTTGGTGGGGGAGGATAATCCTGTGGAATCAATACTTGGACTCAATGTTGGTGGACATGCCAGAAGTCACAGTTGTCCCTGTGTGAGAGGGCTGCAAAAGCAGCAGGTTCATAAGAGAGCCCTTGGGCGTTCCTGGCTGAACATACACTGGCAATCTATCGAGATTTGTCAGGGTTTGGAAATTAATGCTGGGCTGTAAAGCAAGAGTTAATTTCTCACATGCTTTTAGACAGCAGCTCACTACTGAGCTCTGAATCTTGCTTTGAAGACTGCTTCCAGGAGTTGTTTTAGCTACAGTGGGTTGGACAGAGATTGGAAGGAAGGAAGTGCTACAACTTTGTACCACTTTGTCATTCCCTAAGTCCTAAAAAATGTAAGCAAATATACCCTGAAGCCCTTTTATGGTTTCAGTTAAAGGCAATCTGTAAGTGCTCAGTGGAGAAAAAATTATGAGGATGCAGCTAGCTTCAGATGTGGTTAGTTCAAAGGAAAAAGTATTTGTAACGCTTCTTGCAGGCCTTTTGCAACTTGTATGAATTTTAAGTGTTACTGGGAGAGATCCCAGTGAAAGGAGAGATCTATAGTGGAGAAGAAACAATGAAACTGGGTGCGTAAGGTTACGTTAAATACTCCAAATTCTCTTATGAATAGGGAGAGGTGCTGGATAGCTGATGTGAACTTATTTACTGATCATTTGGTATGCTGGTGGTGTTATAACTAGACAAATAACAGTAAACTCCAGGAGCTGGAAGGTAACTAATGGTTTTTTTTGTTTTCCTGGTTCGTGAGTCAGTGTGGGCATCCAGATAAACTGTTTTGGTGAAAGCATCCTACTTTATGAAAAGAATCTTGTAAAGTAAGGAAAAAACAAAAAAAAATTCCAACTATAGAAGAATCAAGGTCCTATAATCTAGGCTGTGCTGCAGAATGGCTATATGTACAAAGTCCAAAGTTCATGTTTGGTTCTGGGAACCCGCCTCTTCATCTAAATAATGTTACATCAGCTCACATTTTTTACCCAATCTCTGCAGTTTGGCTGCTTTTAATACACATGTTGCATACTGTGTTATTCCACTATATGTATATGGAATTTTGTTTGAACTCTTGTACATCTAAAACTCAGGCTTCTTTTTCTGTCAGAACTTAAACTACGCTTCTGGAGTAGTGTTGGAAGTGTGCTACTCTGGAAACTTCTCTCTCAGTGAATATTTCTGTTATTAGACTTGAATTTCCTGTGCATCAAACATCAGGATCTTGGAAAAAAAAAAAAAAAGCTGCTATATCTCTTAGCACTGGCTTTGCTCTCATTTTAGGTTCTGTCACTGGTCCTCCTGCTGGAATTCCTTATAAGAGTAGCGTGTGATGACAGATCGCTGCCAGGGTATGTTCAGGTGCAATATGAGGTGCCAGGTTATCTTCCACAGGGGATGCCTGTGTCAATGCTGGCTGGCTTTTTGGGGTGTCACCCACGCGCAAGTCCCTGACTGTTGCCAGAGGAGGAATGAGGTGGTTGAATTCAATATGAGTTAAGGGGCGAAGGTAGCTCAGGAATACTGAAAAGAAAGGAGAGGGAGTTTTCTTCCCCAATTCTTTCATCTGTTGATGATCGGTTGGGTAACATCTTGGCAAGGTAGCTCTTGGGTAGCCAGCCCTTGACACATCACCTGCCCATTGGGAAGTTTTTATGCAGCTTGAGTTGTCATTCTCTGTTCCAGCACAAGCTTCTGAGCAGGGATGGTGGATGCTTTTGTTTTTTTGGGTGAGAAGTGCCTTGCTTAGCCTGTGGTCTTTAGAGGGCTCTCGGGAAACATCTGATGAGGCATGACAAGACCTCGGGGGGAACTTGGTCTTCCTGAAAAGAGCCCACTAAAACTGAACAAAAATGTGTTTTGTTTCTCTGGAAACTGAGGCCCTAAAGAGACATTATCTTATTGAAATAGTTAAAATGTTATTCTGTCACTTATCCTTTACTTCTGAAGCTAGAGAGAGGCTCTTGCCCAAGGCCAGTCTTCCAGAAGAGTGAAATATAACTGACTTGAAGGTTTGTCTCATTTCTGGCACGCAGAGCTGCAGGTGCTGTGCCTACCTGCCAGCGAGCAGTGTGGTTGGTAATAAAATGCTGCACGTGCCTGTTATTAAACGAAAACCCATGTGTAGTCAGTATGCAAACAAGCATAGGCTTGTCCACAAAAGAGCACTTTACAGTTTCGTAATCTCCAGAGTCTTCACTGATGCATCGAGCCTTCCTAGGAATAGAGCGAAATGCCAAAATTCCTCATCTAAAAATGAGCAGGACGCTGGATTGTTTCTTGGCTGTTTCTTTACTCTAAGGTACAGTAGGGGAACGTGTTTCTCCTCATTAGAGCACAAGCATTACCCTCAGTAAAAGTTCTGAATTACACAGACTTCACATAGAAAGAGCTGCAAATGGGGGTTTTGTTCTCAATTTAAGTTCTGCATCCTATTTCTTCCTAACAGGTGGTGATCAAGATGCCACTGTTGCCATTTCGTTGTGCTGTTTGTCAGTGAAATGCTGCTCAAAGCAAAAGCACCTCCAAAGATGAGGTGGGGGAGGAGTAAGACGGATAAAAGACTTTTCAGTCTTTCATTTTCATAATCTTTTGGGTGGTGTTTTCTCTGTAGATGGTCGCTATTCCAGGAGGAGTGTTCACAATGGGCACTGATGAGCCTGAAATACGGCAAGATGGAGAATGGCCTGCTAGAAGAGTCCACATCAACGGTTTCTACATGGATCAGTATGAGGTCAGCAATGAGGAGTTTGAGAGATTTGTGAATTCTACTGGGTACGTTACTGAGGTAAGGTGCAAAGGGATACAGTCTCCTGTCATCTTTCTTTGTGTTGGCAAAATCCCTGGTAAAAACTTAGGCTGTTTGGGTTTTTTTTGAGGGAGATCACAATACTTGCTTTGGATTTGCACAGTAGAATATTTCTGATGTAAGCAGTGGAGAGATGAAATTATCTTGCCTTGCTGCCCAGGGGTCTGAAAGGGCATTTGAATGTATGCTGTTACATTTAGTAAGTGTCTCGATATCTGAACTAATATCTTCCCTGAGGCAGCCTGGGTGAAGCTAACAGATTGTTGAAGATGTCTATGCAGGTTTTTTTTTTGTTTTGTTTTTATTTGGTTTGTTTTTTTTGACCTAGGACATCTTTGTACCAGCACAACTATGTTGTTAGATTTTTCTTATTTTGGAGGAACAGGGGAGAAAGGATCTAAAAAACTGTGACAGCTGAGGACTCTGCAGGCTAGTTCAGCGCAGCTACTTGCTAACGAGCTGAGCAATAGAAGCCCTGCTGTCTAAAGAAGATATAATAGCATGTATAATAATAGTTTTGTGCATGTTACTGGGAACAATGGACTAAGTAAGAATATGTTAAGGTTCTTCCAAGAAAGAAGCTACCTGTGCCTGACGCTCTGATCTTTCCTGACAGTTAACTGTTCCTACGCAACTTTTATAAAACCCTGACAGGCCTTTTTCGGCAAATAAAAGCCTCGGTAATGATCAGGTCTCAAAGGAGGCACTTTGCTGAATTCACGTGATAAACTGGTTCTCATTTGGAAGACAGGATCCTTCTGGGTGGATGAAGGGCTTCTTTTATCTACGGCACTATTTCTGTTTTTAAGTTCTTAGCTCAATAACTATGACAAAAGGTTGCTTAACAATTTTGACTTTGAACATGGCTTACTTGTTGCAAACGGCTTCTGGAACGAGCACACGTGTGGTGGTATTTGTAGCACTGCATCAGCTGCATTCTGCTTCAGACGGGCTTCATGGCTCAGCTGGTGTCATGTGGTGCTCCGCTTACCCTTTCTCCCTTCCACCCTCACATGGGGCCCCCTTTTACGCTGGATTTGGAAAAATAAACTTGGAGTTAGAGTAAACAGCACTGATTCTGCAAGGGTTTTTTTAGGACACAGTTAAGCTGGCTTTTGTGTATTTAAATAATGTTCATGTTACTTACAGCAGGTAAACAGAGCCAACCTACTACTACTTGGTTTTCCTTTATTAAGGACTAGACTGAACTGCAGTGGCAATTGAAATGTAAAAGTAAATAGAAAGCTGAAGAAAAAAGTTTCCAGATGCGCAGCTATCTTGTTGAACTGAAAGTATTTTTTTAAGCGAACTTCAAAAAAAAAACCAAAAACATAAAAGCCCTTGATGGAGTCTGTCAGAGTGAAGTCTGGGGTCCTTTAGGTGATAAACCTGTTTGCCTCTCTCTGGGTATTTCAGATTGGGCACAAGACAAAAAAAAAAGGTTTTGGTTTTTTTTCTCTTCTTGAAACTGAATGTATAAAGATTATGGTCATATGCTAAACTTCTTGTGATTTGGGTGGTGAGTAGGATCCTTCTTTCAAACTGTGCTTCTTGAAGAGTTCTGAGCATGCAGAAACAGCCCATGGTGATCCCTCTCAGTCTTTGAATGCGCATAATGAAATGAAGAAATTGAGAAAGGCAATTGTGTTGAATTCTGATAACATGCTTTGACTTCCCTAGTATATCAATTTGCTTTACCAAGGGGAAAAACCCTGTGTTGGTATTGCATACTGTGATTCATTGAAATGATTTGTATTTTTTGTTTCTTTTGGCTTCACATAATGCTAGATATAATGATTGGGTTACTTTAAACTCTTATATTGTTGTTGTAACAGCACTTTAAAACATGGTGCTAGTGATGATGAAGGAGCAGTAAGTGACAAGGCTGAAGTCTCATTGTGATTCCCAAAGGAAAAATAAGAGAAATGAAATATGCCTTTGAATGTTAGATTATTGACTGTACCATTTTAAAGCAGTTGGGACAATTGGAACTGCTTTTTTAATTAATAGAAGTAAAAACATTTGCAGAAGCTCTGTGAGCTGCCATCTGTCCAGTGGCTGTTGAAGAACAACGACATCCAGAGATAAAATGACTCCTCTTCTGTTCCAAAATAGCTTCCTTGAAAGAGAACTCAAAATTACTATTAGAATTTCCTTATCCATGATAAGATAGATCTGTAAATGTGAGAGGCATTTTAAGAATAATATTCCTTTGATAATATGGTTGAATCTTTTGTTCTTTCCATAGGCAGAGAAATTTGGCGATTCCTTTGTGTTTGAGGGAATGCTGAGTGAAGAAGTGAAGGCTGACATCCACCAGGCAGTGAGTAACACAGCAGAGTAAAACTTACTTAGGAATCACTGGCAAAGATGAGTTAGCAATTATGGCAGTAATATCTAAATTGTGAGCTGTTCCCAAAGCTATGTACAAAAATGGGGTTTATGGAGGAGTGTTTGGTCTAGAATAATAGACTCCCTCAAGAGTGGAGGATTTACAGTCTATTCTCTGGTCTCCTTTGTTTTTAAACAAACAATTAAAAAAAAAATCTGCTCCTGATTAGCAAAAGTTAGTATCAACTCCTTCTTGTCTTTTTTTTTTTACCTCCTAAATGAGAGATATTTAGGACTGTAGTTAAGTGGTGCAGATATAAGGCTATTTATTTGCATTACATGCAGCACAGTGGTGCTTTGGAAATTCAGATGTCAGTAATGGCTCTGAGTGATGTGCTATGTAGGCGAAGAACAGGAGTGCTTCTGGCTCCAAGAGCATGTGCACATATGATGGGCACGTTCTGCCAATGCAGTCTTACGTCCAAACAAAGTGGGTAAATCCTGGATCCTACTGATTTCAGAAAATAAGGATAATGCGTGTGTCTGATATGATAGCGATGCTTGCATGAGTGCTTTTTCTAGGTTAACTAGAGGCAAATATTCCAAAGAAGTGTCATTTCTATGGCAGACCTGAGTCTATAAGACTCATTATGTTGTGAATGGCTTAAGTTTACTGTGCTTCCTGCATCTCTGTAGAAGATCCGGTATGCTTTGCTTCATCTTGCTAGAGCTACATAGTGATCCTGGTAGCTGCAGTGCTGATTAAACTGGAGCTGATCCAGTTTTCCTGTTGAGTGGAAGTCAATATTGTTTTAAAAATAACCAAAAGTTCGGAGGTGAAGCTTCCCTGTACTCTCCTTCCTCTTTTTCTGTTGCGAATGTGTTGCTGAGCCTTTCTTAGGCTTCACTTACCTCCTCCTTAACCTCAACAAGTCACTTAATCTTTACCGCTCCTGATAGCAAGCAGATTATGTATTGTCATCTCCTGGACAAATTTATCTGCTTTCAGCAGAAGTTTGAACAAGAGGACTGCCTGAGGTCCCTTCCTGTCAGAATAACCCTCAGGTCTGATGAACACGCTGCATTTCCATATCTCTTGTCCCATGCCTTTAAAAAGGCCTTATAAGTGAAGCATTTTGAAGTGCCTGGTGTGGCAATTTTGGGCAGGGTGTGTGCCTTCAAGTTGTATTTACTCAGGATGGGAATTTCTTTGCTTATTTGGTTAATTTTCTTTTGGATCCACGAAGCTAACGTGGCTCATTCTGCAACTGCTCGAATCAACGCAGGGAAGCAGGATGTACGCACGGCAGGGGTAAGGTAGCAGCAGGACTGAAACTGCATCTTTTGGCAATAGTTCAGTTAGACGTAAGTAAGTTTTTTAAGTGAAATTGCACCTATAGAGGAGCACAACTTTTTCTTGCCACCTTTTGCACCTTCTGATGCTGGATAAGTGAAGAGAAAGGTGGGACAATCCGAGATGAAATTCTTTTAGTTAGTAGCAAGGTTTTACTTAGGCATACCACTTGATACCAGGTACAACTTCAGAAGTTTAGAGGATTATTATTTATTATGAAAAGCAACTGAGAAAATTTGGGGCTTTAGTATTTAGTCATTTAATTTTCTGCAAAATAGTTTATCGCATAAAGAGACTTTTTTTTCCCACATGCATGGTGCAATAACTTAGAGTAGTGAATGTTCATTGTTCTATATAAATGATGCTCGTGGTTGAGGGCGGAAGCCTGTAGAGTTTGATTTTTATCTTCAAGGGGCAGACTGATAGATGAGGAGTTTCAAGAAGCCCTTTGTGAATGTGTGCTGTGAATGCCTGGCAAAAAATGTGAGGGTTTGTTTCCTACTGCAAGGAAAGGAAGATTACAAAAATAGTTTATCTTTTAATTCAGGACTAACATTTGTGTACTGTGAGGTATAAGAAGACTAAATTGGACTTCTAAAATAGTACCGTAACTGATGCTGGGGGTAGAATAACTGCAGATGGGCTCATCTCATCTTCACAACAGTTGGTATTAAGAAATACTTTTTTCTGCCCTAGTTCTGTGATGCAGAAATCCCTAAATCAGGTTCTCTGTTTTAAAACAAATAAACAAACCCCAAGAATGCTGGTGTAAGCTCAGTCTTGGCTATTTGTATAAACACATACAGAGTGTTGGGAGCCACTTTCCTGGGTGTGTCAGCCAAATTTTAAAGTGTTGGCTGTAATGCTAACAGAGCGAGTATTATGCCAGAGAGCTGGAATGGAGCCCAAACTGGTCTTTTTGGCTGCTTCTTCGTGAAGGCTTTCTGTATTTGTTAAAAGTAAACTTGAGGAGACTGTCCTTTTGCCATGTTTTCAGTATTTATTATTAGGTCATTTTGTGAGTTGCTAGCATGCAGGGCATTGTTGGAATAGGCATGGAGAAAGATTATACTAATTATTTTTGTAGAGTGATCAGGAGAATAGTGACTACCATTTAGTTTGGCACTTTTTTATGCTGACGCTGTGGACAAACTTATGTTCTAAAACATGGTAATATTGTGAGGAGGTGAAAAAGAAACTAGAAGCTTCTTTTCTTCCTCCTGTCTGCCTGCCTCCTCACCAGCTACATACCACGAAATCCAACTCTTAGCAAGGAACTTCTGTCTGCAGGGAGAAGGTGTCAGAAGGCAGCTCAGTGGTACAGCTGGAAAGAGAACTCTGTCTGACAATACAGCTTAGAATTTTGTCTGTGTATACTTCTGCCTCTCAAAACTGTGTCTTTGTTGGTCTAGTATGCATTTTCTGCGAGAGGTTATAAATGTTGCGAGTACTGTGCAGACCTTAGTTGCTTTGCGAGTCTCTGGGTTTTGTGACAGTGCAATTTGTAGACTACAGCAAACAAGCATTTTCCAGTTGCAGGGGAGGGAAGCATCAGCCATGGGGATGTGGTTTTAGAATGTAATGTAGTCCGACTGCTTCTCAGCCAGCCAAATTCTGTGCAGGCCATGCTTATCCCAGCTAAATGAAACTAATAAAACGCATTAGCGGTTTTCTACAGATTGTGCTTTCAAGAAACAAGTTTCTATAGGCATCTTGCAAGAAACTACTTATTGCTAAAACGCAGAAGCATCCCGACTATGGGGCAGGGACTTCAAAGGTTCTGCAAAAGCAAATTCTTCCTAAGGATCTGCAAGCTTAAATTAAACAATAGAAAATAAAAACTAGCTTCTTGTTACATTGCCTGAAATGTTCAAATTCTGTGGGTGTCTGCTGGGGAAAAAATGATGAAAGGAATCTAATACTATTCAATTACTTAAGGAAAAAAAAAAGCACATTTTAAAACTTGGCTACTGCAGTGTAACCATTCAAATGTAATCTGAAAAAGTGTAAATTGAATGAAGTTGGTTTGCATCAGCAGATTGTAATGATCAGCAACAGAGAAGATCAAAGCTTTTTACTCGAGGTATAGCTTAGTCAACTAATATTTTAGCTTGTGGTATGTACCTTCAGGAATCATAGCTATCACCATGAAAAGCAGAAATAAGATGGAAACTTCAGTGTGTTACTGGTACTGAAAATCCCTCCACCAAATGGATGGGAGAAAGGGCTGTATTTTTACTTTGCCTTAGTGGCTCAGACATGTTGTGATAAGGCTTTTCTCCAGTTGAAGCACAGGGGTGCAAAATGCAAATGTGAAAAAAGGGAATAGCAACAGGAGTGTGTATTTTGGAAGTAGTATTTCATACACAGTGAAAGAATTGGGGAGAGGTGGAAGTGAAGCTATTGAACTGAATGGTATCTATAACAGCTCCTATAAATAACGAGGTGCGGGTGTCTGTTGGGGAGTATCTGGGGGTTTTGCTCTATTTGGCCACTTTGGCTTCTCCAGTTCTTAAACCAGACAAATTTATCATAGGCCCTCAAAGGAAGCAGACAGCTCAATTAGAACAGAGGTGGGGCTGGTGAAAGCTAATGCAGGAGCAGACCAGCTTAGCACGTAGAATAATTGTTGGAGCTTTGGGTGTGCGTTTCCTGGAGGTGAGGCAGTATCCCAGATAGCCACTGCTACAGGAATGTAGGTTGGACCGAACCCGCCTCTGGAAGGGAAGCAGTAAAAAGGGGTGTAGCAGCCAATAATTGAATTGTTCTAGATTTCTGGGAACTTGAGTTTTAATTTTGGCCTCTAAGTTTGTGGTGGTAACATGGCAGAGAGCGAAAATTTAGCACTGTAACAGACGAGGGAGTTACTGATAGACCAGGTGAGGACTTTTTCAAATAAAACAGGATTTTCTAGGGCAACGGTGGAAGGTCCTTTGAAACCAAAACGTTTTGTGTGGGCTTAACAAATTTTGATAGCTTCACGTATTAAAACCAGTTCTCAGACTTGCAGATTAAAACCAGCTACTAATTACTGCATCTATTAGAGCTATTAAGTTGTGGCCTTTCTTGGGTACTTGGCCTTTGGTTTAGATGTCATAGATAAAACACAGCCTAGAATTGCCAATAGTTTGGCCCTCAGAGATTATTTTTTCCTTCCTTCTCTTTTGAGAGAATTTGGGGAAATGGAAAAAGCTCAAAATGTAGAGGTTTTGCTATTCTTATTTTATGATGAAACTGTTGTCCTGCTCTTTTATCTCCCTGACGGCGTTAAGGAGGAAGTAGAGAGGGGGAAATGCAATGCCCAGTGCTATTATTCCATGGCATTGTAAAATGCCATTTAGATGGCATTTTAATGTATCCTAGAGCAAAAAGCGTGGGGATTGTGTCTGTGAAATGAGAAGGTACTGAGGCGTGCTTGCCAGTGAGGGGATTTGAGAGCTCTTGCAAATAACTGCAAGAGTTTCACTTGCTGTGCAGCTGCCATGACCAAAGTAAACAGGATAGCACTTACCGAGACTGCAGTACAGCATAAGTCAGGTTTGCTCACTGGAGAGTAGTGGGAATGTTTTTTATTCTTGGCTTGCAGAAGATAGCAAAATTAATTTTTGCTTCTAGGGCAGATAAATTCTGCAATGAAGAGACCGAAAGCGTACAGATTTGTGTACTTCATTTGTCTTTAGGAGGTATTGAATTTTTGGTCTGAGAATGGAATGAAATTAGTTCACTGGCAGACTTGAGCAAATGCAATTAAGGAGTTCTGGTCAATCTAGAGCTGTTGGATGCTACTTTCATCCTTGTTTGTATGGAAACCTCTGCAGTGGTCTTGAGCTGTGCAATTTACCTATTTATAGCAGTGCCTCTAGCCTGTAACACAACGGGCATAGGCCCATTCTAAAAACAGTGAAAACATCAGGCATTTCAAATCAATACTGAAAGGAGCAATGTTTGCAGGTAGGATAGCAGTGCTAGTGTTTGCAGCAGTTACTGTGGAGTAACTGGATGCACCTTCGTACAGCATCCAGTAATAACTTCCTTATCGGTGGCTTGAGGGGAGAGCGGGTGGGTTATCCTGTAGTTTGTCTGATAGTGTTACATGTCAACATACACAGGATGATGCATAAGCAGACGTTTACAAATACACTTGTTACTTTAAGGGTAAATTTCACCTATACCACGTTTGGCTTTTGCTTTTTCTGAGGCCTTTCAGAGAGGAAACTGAAATCAGAGGAAGAGATGGGTGAGCCTATTTCTTGCAGCTACCGATGCTTCGGATATTCCCTACAAGGAGTCGGGAAGATGGAGCTATTGAACTGTTAATCTCTATCTTACGCTGTACTTCCACTACTGGGATAAAGAATGACCTGCAGGAAACATCTCTCACTGGGAATTACCAGTAATATTAGTCCATACTTATCAGTATAAACTACAACTTTAAAGCAGGCATTGCTTGTGCCTCAGGCTGTAGATATATCCATGCACGCCTCATTTTTCTTAAAGCTCATATTCATTTGGTTATTGGAAAAAAATTACTAGCTTGAGTGCAGATTTAGACGCTGGCTGAAAAATAGACTTCTAGAGATGGAACTCACCAGGAATATCAGTTCCTCAAAAGAAGCTTCTTTGGATTCCAAAACTTGCACTTAATAAATCTTACTGAATTTTAGCATCAAATGTTCGTGGTTATTTTTCTTGGAGGATTGACATAGCTGTGAAGTATTACACTGTTTGAATGAGATTCAATGATCTTTCCTTATGCAAAGGAAAAGGTCCCTTTGTAGAAGTGAAGTGCTAGCTTCCTATTAAGTCTGAAATCTTTTCTCTAATGGATAAATTCAAGTATATTTTATTCTTATTCTATAAAGCTGCTGCCTTTCCTTTTACTGCAATCTCAAACTACTTTAAAATATTGGGATTTAAGGCAAAAAATATCAGTGTTCAACATTAAACAAAACCCCTTATTGCTTTCATTTCTGAGCTAATGAGGGAGGCTAGAAACCTTAGAAAATAAGAACGAAAACAGTTTCTTCTGTAATTAGAGCTTTTGGGGAGCTGGACTTTTAATTGATGTAGTAAATAGCGTGGGACTTGCATTAGCATTGCAGAAGCTGGCAACATCAAGTATTAGTTATCTTCTGGAAAAAATACTCAACTGTCTACTTCTAAGCTGTTTCAGTGTGCTTAATTACTGATTTGGTGGGGAATTTGACAATCATGTTTCAGTTAAGTTTATGTACATAATTATAGAAGGTTTGTTCTTCTCTGCAGACTATTTTCAAGTACAAATATGAATTATAGCTGCATATGCTGATTATGGCTCCCTTATGTAGCTACTATGACAACCTTGATAACTCGCTAGGAGAGATGCAGTCTTTGTCTTGAGCCTCGAGGCTGTATTCCCTTCCACACTATTTACATTGCAGTGTCTCCCTGACTCAGTTACAGCTGTTTCAACTTAAACACAAGCCTGTTGCTATAGAGATGATGTACTGCATAGAAATAGGTCATGTTCGTGCCTTTTTCCGTGCGCCGATAAAAAGGAGAAGCAGAGCTGCAGACTGGCGAAGGTGAACAGGGAGCGTGCATCTGCCGGAGGGCTTTTCCGTGCGCTTGGAAAATGGCTTGAAAATCGAGTGGGACCACTCCATGGCTCCGGCTTGTTCCAAGCTGCCCCTCGTGGTGTGATGTGTTCTAACTGCAGAGCTGAATCGCAGGAGGGCTGAGCTTTGTCTCTGCACTCCCCCGATTTCCCCCTCTGACCCAGAGCAGGACTTCACAAAGGTGGTGACAACGGCTGGCCAAAAAGCTGCATGAGTCCGTGTCCCCTGAGAGCTGGCTGCGCTGATGCAGCAGCCCAGAATAGCTGCTCCTTGCTGGTGTCTGGGACTGCTCAATGGCGGTCCCAGCGCTCAGCTCATCTGTTCATAGCCACGGTCCACTTCTGCAGGCGGGCGGAGGTTAATGTTACCCCAGCTCAGGGGGTCCCAACAGCAGAAGGACATGGACCTGGTGGAGCGGGGCCAGAGGAGGCCCCAGAGATGCTGCGAGGGCTGGAGCCCCTCTGCTGGGAGGACAGGCTGAGAGAGTTGGGGGTGTTCAGCCTGGAGAAGAGAAGGCTCCAGGGAGACGTTAGAGCCCCTTCCAGTCCCCAAAGGGGCTCCAGGAAAGCTGGGGAGGGACTCTTGATCAGGGAGGAGAGCCATAGGACAAGGGTAACAGTTTTGCACTGGAAGAGGGGAGATTTAGATGAGATATCATGAGGAAATTCTTTGCTGTGAGGGCGGTGAGCCCCTGGCGCAGGTTGCCCAGAGAAGCTGTGGCTGCCCCATCCCTGGAGGTGTTCAAGGCCAGGTTGGATGGGGCTTGGAGCAACCTGGGCTGGTGGGAGGTGTCCCTGCCCAGGGCAGGGGGGTGGAACGAGATAATCTTCAAGGTCCCTTCCAACCCAAACCATTCTATGATTCTGTGACTGGCAGTGCCTGGCTGGTGGAGTGGAGGGGAGGAGGTGCTGTAGTGATGAGCACTTGGGAGCTGCGTGTGGAAGGTGGGAGAGAGATCTCTGCCCTCATTCTTAGCGAGAGAAGACACTTGTGAGGGCTGTTGGAAAGGTATGCTAATGCTACTTAGAAAAATAGGTGTAAATTTACTTGTGACCAGGACCACACTTAATGTGATTTCTTTGTGGTTTTTGAGGGGAAAATGACAGTGGCTCATCTGTTGCACAGCAGTTTGGTTTTTCTTTAAAAAAACCCTGCTTTTAAAATTTTTATTTTTTAAACTCCCTGCACTACTAAAAATGTTCTATTTTCTGTCTGCCTCTTTCTTCAGTAGTCCATTAATCAGCGGTTCAGGGTTTAGGATATGATTTAGAGGAGGAAAAATTGACAGAGATTTATGTGTATCTGCCTTACATGGATAAAATAAAACCTCATCCAAAAATTATATTCTTTACTGAATAACTATTTTTTCCTCCCATTTCCAATGTTATCCATGAGGGTGTTTGGGCCACCGGGTGTATTTCGCAGAGATAATGCTTCATGACTTCCCTGCTTCCAGCCTTCGTGCACATTCCTTTTGCAGCCAAGAGGATGCTGTTGCAAATCAAAGATGTTCAGTGCTTATCACAATCTGATTCAAACAAGTGTTAACCTATTAAGTCAGCTTCAGAAACTGAAGTGTGTGTCTTTAAGAACCCACTGCTATAAATGATTCCTGAAGTGTTTTCCAGACTTAGACTACTTTTCACTCAGAAAATCTCTTTTCAGACAGTTGATTCCTAAATTGCTAAAGTTCTTACTCTGCAATAACTTTTGCTTCTTCCAGATGTTTATCTTGACCTCATGTATGCAGGCCTTATTATATTAAAATAGCATTATAGTGCTGTAGCACATAAAAAAAAAAAAAAATTTTTTTGGTGCTATATGTCTGGACAACAGCATGAATTTCTCATCATCTCATGGGCCTGACTCAAGGTTAAAATCTACAGCTTTGTTATTTCAATTGACTTGCTGCATGGTAGAAACGAAATTAGAGCCAAGATTAGCTACTCAGTTGAGTTTATTTTTGGTAATTCTTCGAATATATATAAATGTGATTTGAACCTAAAATTTGGAGCTGAAGCGGGGGGTTGTGTTTACCTAACATGGTCAGTGCCATATTAAATGCAAGACCAATACAAATGTTTTCATGGTTATTGGCTGGGGGGTTTGGGGTTTTTTTTGTGTGTGTTTTTAAGGGTATTCCCCTACTGCTCTTGCAGTGTCAGTAATGGTGTAATCCTGACAACAAAACTGACTTTCCTGATGTTCCCCCCTTCGTTTTTTCTGTGTATGTTTAGGAAGGAATTTTCTTCGAGGTAATTGTAAAGTAGCCTAAAAGTCTTGAAATCATCAGTTAATGGAGCAATTAAAGTTAGGATATCCCAGCCTACGTTGAAAAGAAAATTGAATACTTAAAATTCTGAATTTTCTGCAGGCTGATAGTGGGAGTGTAGGCTTCAGTTCTGCAAATTGCTTCATTTGAGTGGAAAACTTGTAAGTCGAAGTTAGTGTATCTTCCCAGTATTATCATATCGTGTTCTCTTTCCTTCACAGTGCTATGGGTCTGCGATAAGCAGAACAGTGAGTTCTTGAAGTTTAATCCTGGAGCAGAGGGCTGGATAATCCAGGTTTTCAGCTGGATCAGACCAAACCAAGCATTGAGCGTCTCTGCCTCTGAAACGTGCTTTGCTCCTGGAACTGCATTTCCTTACACCTCGAGGCATTTGTGTAATGTTTGCAGAGCAGTTACGTTTAACCAGCTCTGTTACAAGTGACAGGCTGTGCTGGAAAGAGTTAATCAAAATGAAGGAGATATTGTCCTCTAATTCGGTATCTCTTCAAGATCTATTCAGCAGCATGTGCTGCTATTTTTACAAGACGAATCTGTTGCCAGTCTACGGAACACATGTTTTGGAGCGAAGCATGAGAATGCTAAGCATTATGGAAGTAACTAAGCTCATTAGTGGCAAGGGGAGGGCTTTGCTGTATTAACTGTGATGTTGTAATATCTCTGTCTAATTAGCTCTTCTACTAATTAGATTTAGAGCAATTAAAAGCTTTAAAGACTTTTGAGAAGTTTTTTGAAAGGACTGTAAATTTCAGGTACATGACTTTCTCTTTTGGAAGGAGCGTCTCGGTGCGTGCTCACTGGTGTCAGTGGCTGACTTAGATTAGTTTCCAATTAATTATTGAAGGCTGTATGTAGTTTATCACTGTTATCGCTGTCCTAGTACTATATGTGTAACTTCTCTAAAGATCTGGGTGTTCTGCAAAGACTGGCAGCCATTTGGTGTTCAGTTCAGCAGAGCCCGAAACTGAAGACATGCACACGTAGTGCTCTCATGTGGAGAGATTATATTTTTCTTGGTTTAAAATAAACCATTCTGATTGAAAGCATCTGCTTTTTCTTTTGCATAACAAAAATGTTTTCCAAAATTGAAGTCTTCTAAAGCATCAGTCTTTGCAGTCTCCTGCAGAGACTTTTATCCAAAAAACAGCATTTTAATTTACAAAAATGTGTTGTTCTTAAAACCATCATGATGAAGTCTTACTCATGATCTTTCAGATTCCCAGGAACCTTTGGAAAATAGTACTGTGGCTCTCTTATTTTCCTTGAAGAGCTATGAAATTCTGACTTTGGATTGCTGTCCTATCTTGAGTATAGATTAAAGGTTAAAGCTCAAAATATACAATGAATTGGTTAAATCAGACTACTTTTAAGCCTATTGACTGTAGTATCTGTTTGGCAGCTTGGTCATTCTGAGGCTTTAGTGCTATGAGAGTTGAGCGGAGTATCTCTCTGAATGAAGATCCCATCTTTGGGCTTGAGTGCTCAGTAACAGAGCTGTAGTTTCTAGAAAGAGATCAAATACTTTTCATGCTTTTTTGTAAGTGGGTATGGGCTCCACTTGTGGGGAGAATGGTGTTAGATTTGTTAGAGACTGAGCCAGCATTAGGTGGTTGGTGTTGTCGATTTATGTGCTTGTCACGGAAGGGAGATCATAAAGCAGGATCTTTAAGAAATGTCATTATTTTAGTAGTATGCCTGAAGGGTCCTATTTAGATGGAGAACACATGGACAGAACGTCTCAGTCATCAGCAAGCTGCTGAGAGCATCTTTATTTCTTTTGTACTTAACACCGATGTCTTCTCTTTGCTCGCTTTGGAAGAGCGAGCACCAGAAACTCCCGTGTGGATGGCTTCCCAGCCTGGAGGAGTCCTGCAGCAAATTTAGGGATTCCGGTGCTTGTGCCTAGAGCTTGCAAAGAGCTGTGGGCTCTTCAGCTGAGCATAAGCCAACGACCCTGCAGCTTTAGTCCAGCATTGCTATTGACTTAAAATGAACTTTGAGTTAAGGTACCCAGATGTATGCTGTAGGCAAAATATGTATGTGATGATGGGAGAAGAGTGAAAAGCTGTCACGGGAGCTGTTAGAGCATAGATTGATCAGATGCTTTAAAAATGAGCAGCATTTCTATTTCTTAGGCACTGCAGTTTATTTTCCTAATGAAACATTCAAATGGGAACTGATGTGTAATTTGGACCAGAGTTTTTCTTAACAACTTATGTTTGTCATAGATAATTTTTTTTTCTCGCACACATGTAATTACATGTTAAATGCTCATCACTGTTGAAGGTGCTGTTAAAATTGTTTGACCGGACTGACGCTCTGTCTCCCAAGTCCCAGCTTTCAGTGACTTTTTGACTTTCCTGTGAAGGATTTGGTGAGTTAAAGGATAACACTCTTGGCACAGTTCCTACCTGTGCGTATAACGCTTTACAAAGTTGGTTTGGCAGAATGATGCGGAGAAATAAATATTCTGCTTCTTCCCTTTGCCGTCTCTTGAGTGGGGAAAGCTGAGGGGCAGCGGAGAGGGCAGAAGTTGCTGAAGGTTGTTCTACAGCCCACGATTAGAGTAGCACCTGGATCTCCTTGCTCCAGGGCAAACCAGCTGGCACATTGTTTAACTCCTAAAGAACTGGAGGCTTATTTACTCTGATTTTTGTTCATTATGGAAATTATCTCTGTAATAGGAGTATTTTGGAAGCAAGCACTTGAGCTGCTGGAAAAAAACACTATTGATGGTTAGCATAAGTGTTCTTTTTTGCCTCAATTTTCTGAAAGGACCCATTATAAAGATAAGTATTTCTAAGTGAATGTGAATCAGAATAGAATAGTTAAACATGCTGTGCACTGACCTTCTCAGCTTTGAAGCAAGCTTAATAGAAGAAATTCTTAATGAATGTATTCCAGGAGTAATTCCTTGGCATTGCAGAACCAAATTTGAGATTTTTGGTTAAAGTGAAGTGCTGGATGTCTGCATTGTTACAGACTATTTTGTCTGCTTGATGTTGCTCAGCAAACCAACTGGAAAAAAAAAAAATGCTTTGCTTAACTTCTGTGGCTCTTCTGTCTCCACCTTCTGGAAGCTGATAGCAAATAGTTTAATATCAGTTTACTGAGTTAATTAACTGGAAAGCAAACGTGTTTCAAGATGCATGTTTTGACCCTAGTTAAAGGATGTCATCAGGATTTTGTTTTAGTTATTCCAAAACACTGAGTCTAGGGAGCAAATAATTGGGATGAAAGTTCTCTTTAAGCCAAAACTGTCTTTTTTTTTTTTTTATCTCTGCAGTATGTGTCAGACTGAAGTCAGCCAGGAGGTTAGCTGGTTTAAGTGGACTGTGGGCATACTGTTGTAAAAGAATTGAGTAAAACTGTGATGTTTCAGATGACATCTTGCAACTATTACCATCTGAATCTTCTTGGCATGTGTTTTCAGAGGTGAAGAACTGTAACTGAAAATTTCTGAGGGCAGTCTGGTCTGCCACAGGTAGGGTGCTGAAGGCTCTGCCTTCAAAGAGAATAAACTGTGCTTTGTGTCAGACCTGCAGGTGAGAAAATGTAGAAGGAGAGACAGCCAGAGGGCAGTACTTCAGAAAAGTATGCTCAGGGTTCAGTCTCTCTCTCGCTTGTTTTTGGGTGGTATTTTCTTAGTGCTGTTCCCTGGCCAGCAGTATTGTGATGTTGATAAAACAATCGTGTTAGTTTGTCAGAGATGATTTGGAACGTAACAGGTCAATTGGCTGCGGGCAGAGCCATGAGCTGTGCGTAAAAGCTTTGCAGCCTGTTGTCACATGGTGGTTTTTCAGAATAGCCTTTAGCTGGGAATTCAGGTCTTCTTCCATGGCCATTCTTGTCCCTTTTCAGGTTGCCGCTGCTCCTTGGTGGTTGCCTGTGAAGGGAGCCAACTGGAAGCACCCTGAAGGTCCTGACTCTAATATCTCCAACAGGTAAGCCATGAATGACCATTCAATTCTAATACACAGTGCCTGTAAATATACCTGTAAACTTGGACTAGAAACGGAGGTGCAAGAAAGGTTTTTTTAATTAGTAACCTGCTTGCTTCTGCGAGTATTTTCACATCATCTATTGTGCTCTCTGCGATATTCAGTGGTCGTATGGTCAATGGCATAGTAGTGTTTCAAAAAGGTCTATAAGCACTTTCCACCTGGGGGAAAAGAGACCATGCTGAAATGTGCCTCTGTGTTTTCTATTCACGTTTATACACCAGCAGTGAAACAGAGTAGGTCTTTAGAGGATCAGCAACTTCAGAGCATTCAGTGCAGATCTGGTTTTGGAGAGGAAGACTAAATACTAGCTGCATGTGTACTCTAGGAGTCCATGTAGTGTGTCCTCCAACTGGCACTTGGAGACCTGTCTCTCTGGCAGCAGGTGACTGAAGAGTTTTGTGCTGTTTAATGTATTCTGACTTTGTAGGCTGATTACTGTGGAAAATCAGTTGTGACTGTTATCTAGAAGCTCTAAATGCTTTGGAAAACTATTTTTTTCTTAGCCTATAGTTAGAGCCATGGTTTGCTGGCATGGACCTTGGAAGTTGCTGATCCATGTCTTTATATGATGGCTTTCATTTCAGAAGTGAAATGAATGTTATGCCTAGCAAATCAAAAGGCTTCATTTTTCTCAGGTGCTTTTTGTGGCTGCACATGTTGAAAGCCATTGTTGTAGTTGGATGTATTAATTACTGTATGCTGACTTAGATGTGACTGTCTTTGTTTCTCTTTGTCTCGCTAGGCAGGTGGCAATGAAGTTGGCACTAGCTGCTTAATCAACTAGTTAAAGTTTCAAAACTGCTGTTTGAAATGAAGTCAGACTCTCTAGCCTAGATCTAGTAGATGCTGGCATGTTTTTGAGTCCTCTAAGGACAGGGCTATGTTAGTGTAACATCATTTGATGGCTGAACTGCTTAGTAACAAGTCCGTTGTCTGTTCTCCAAGGGCAATGAAAGAATTATCTGAGGCAAAAATAGAGATAATATCAGGAGGCGTTGTTAGGGGGAGACAGAGAAATTCAGGTCACAGTCAGCAGATAAGAGTTGGAAACCTGCCACGTCAATCTAGCCTTGTAGAAGTATGGCACAAACCTAACGTAGTACAACTGCTCGTGAACTTGCCACATGGAAGTAGTCTAATGGACCCAGAGGCACACGGTGGCTTGTGAAATGAGGCAGGAGAGGCAAGTTAATAGGAAATCCTCTGTATCTGTCTTCCGGATCAGTACCCTCAGCTCTTGAAGTATCTTGGTCTGTTAGAGGCTTGGATGGGGAGGATCCCTGTGACAGGAATGATTAGGCACTGTTTCTGTCTTTTTTTTTTTTTTTTCTTTTTTTTTTCTGGAAAAAGGGACCATGACTGTAAGGGCAGTCCTGGAACCAAACCTGTGTAAACGGGACTGCTGGAAACACCCAAAGAAAAATTCTTTTTTGTTAAATTTCTGCAGTTCACTGTTTCCTGGATTGGGTACTGCAAAAGATGATGTTGCTAGGAGTAAGGATGCTTTCTTATCTCGCCTCTCCCTGAAAAACCCCACAAATGACAGCAAAGAAAGAATCTGCAGCAAAGAGCAGAGTGCGCAGGGAAAAGAAGAGCGTTCACCATTCAATTGCAATGTAAATTTTCCTATTGAGAATCCTGGCTTCTTGTTAAGATACTGCTCAACCAGCCTAGCAAGGAGGAGTGATGCTGCAGGCTTTTGGTGTCTTCCTCTGGGTCTCTGAGCACCTACATTTCCACTTTAGCCGGTGTGTTGGTGGTCCTTCACTGGCTCCTGGGTGCAGCGGGTGTCTGAGGGGAGATGGTGAGAAAGCACAAGCTACAAATGTCTTTGTGCACTGTATAGAGCTGCACATAAAAGCATGAGGAGACAAACAGAACTTTTTTTTTTTCCCTCTTGTTTTTCTCTGTTGGCTGCATTTCCCATCCAGCATCTACTAGTAGCTCGCTGTCTTTCTTTAAATAGCTTTTTTTCTGTAAAAGTACAGCTTGTCCAGGTGTAACTGAACTGTGAACTTCCTCACAATCCTTTGCGGCCATCTCTTAAAAGAGTTTCATAAAATGCTTGTGCTATATAGCTGTGAGATTGCCTAGCTCTGCTGATGATCTTGTCCTGTTTATTTTCTTCCCCAGAATGGATCATCCAGTTCTTCATGTTTCCTGGAACGATGCTGTGGCGTTCTGCACATGGGCAGGGAAACGATTACCGACTGAGGCTGAATGGGAATACAGCTGCCGGGGAGGCCTTGAGAATAGGTACCTGTCACAAATGTGTCCCTGATAAATATTTAAAAACAGTATTTATGAGATAAGGAGGAGTTGTGTGGGTTTTTATTACCCTCAATGTCTTTTTTCTTGTGTAGCATTCACATCTGTGGTAAGTGTAACACTGATTTACCTAAAGGAATCTCTTCAGAGTAAGTGAATTTCTCTGAATACTGAAATGGTATATTGTAATCTGAACTCTATAATGGGAAGAGAATGCAGAGAGCCCAAGAGAAGGGAGATGTGACAAAATGCCAAGACCCAGGACTGCTGCTGTTGCGGGAGATGAAAGATGTAGCAAAGGACCTTAGTGCCAAGGCTGAATGAGTTGCAAAAGAGCTTAAGAAGTAAATAACTACATCACTGCACAGCAGCTGTAGGGCCACTGGATCCACCCGTTATCTCACTGTGGGCTCGGGGAGGAGGGGAAGACAAGGTGAGTAACGGGTTTAGGTCTTCTCCATCCTGTGTCCTGGGCTACACACCGCACAGAGCAGAGCTGCCATTCCCTCCTCTATGCACAAACCCTTGCTCCCCTGGAAAATCTGTTGGGTGTTGGTGCAAGTGAAACTGGAATACAAACAGTTCTCCAGGGTAAGGTGGGGAGGAAGGGGGATATGTGTGGGGTGTGTCTCACTTTTCAATTTAAAATAATAATTAAAAACAGTGCTTGACAACTGTTCTGCTGTATGTCTTTCAATAGACTTTTCCCATGGGGCAACAAGCTTCAGCCAAAAGGTCAACACTATGCCAATGTCTGGCAGGGAGTGTTCCCAACTAATAACACTGCAGAAGATGGATACAAAGGAACTGCACCTGTAAGTGAAATGTGTAAGTCTCAAAGTGAATTAATCATATGGAAATGAGCTTAGTCTTCCTAAAACTGAGGTCTGTGTTCCACACAATGAGCCATGGCTGATTTCCCATTCTGGTACTCTTTTACCTTTAGATTTTTAAAGTTACGGTATATTTCACTGCAGGCTTTTGTATTGCCAAGGGACACTTTTTAAAAGCTAATTGAAAAGTGAAGATTACTTTTGTTTTAACTTTTAGTTCCTCTCAAACTGACCTCTTTTCCCCTTTTCCAGTCCGTTTATAGTCCAAAGCTGAAATACTCTCTGCCTGCACTTTTGGCATTGAAATTTTTTGAACTCTCATTTTTTGGGTAGTTGTTATTGAGACACAAAAATCGTACAATAATTTAAAAGAAATGAAACTTCCCTTTTTGGAAGGATTGAGCCTGTCTAGTATGGCAAACAATGGAGTGGAATTTTAAAGGCAATCAAGGGTGTGAATGAAGTATTAAATGGTAGTTAAAGGAAGTCCAAAAAGTTTCAGCTGCAGAGGAGTCTGCATATGTGTGAGTTGACAGCCATCCTTGCTTTTCTTTGATGGACAGGGGAATCTGGAAGTTTTAAGCATGGGCATGGAGCTCAGATCACTAATGCTGTGTGCAGGTCTGTCTGTTGGTCAAACAGTGCCTCTCTTTAGAGGATCAGTCTCCAGAACCAACGAGAAGACGTTCTGTGCCATAGTGGAAATGTGGTGCTGGGAACATTGAGGATGATAATAGTTCATTCTTTCATTCTGTTTTATTTAAATGGGGTATGTAAAAGTGTTACGGTTCTGCACTACTAATTTGGTGGCTGCTTCTGGGATGTGAAGGCAGAAGCTCCTAGTAAGTACAAATGCCCCTTTGGCAGACTGATCTTCAGGATTAAAAACTGTATTTCATGTTGAGTGGCTTAAAGAACTGGTACTTGTGTTCCATATCTTGTATAGGTCACTGCTTTTCCTCCCAACGGGTATGGCTTGTACAACATTGTAGGAAATGCCTGGGAATGGACCTCTGACTGGTGGGCTGTTCATCATTCAACAGATGAAGTTCACAACCCTGTAAGTATTTTATTGGCATCACACGAAGTATAGAATTCCCTCTTGCTACTGTGATCTGGATGCTGTTTGAAAACATACTGTTCTTTGCTCCTCTCTGCTGTGTCTGGGGTGGGATGGGCTGTGTTCTGGTGAATTAGGAAGTATCGCACCACAAATCATCAACACTGGAATTGTAGTGCAGTTTTATTTATTTTTTGTGCTGGACAGGCCTCCACAACTGGTTAGCAGTTGAGTACTTCCAAGCTGGCAGCGTATTACAGAAATCAAGAATTTGCCAATGCAGTGGAATTACTTTAAAAAAAAAAAAAAGGCACGGAAGGTTTTTTGTTCGTTTATGTTACTACAAGCGTACTACTTTTTTTTACAAGTAGAGAACAAACCATCCTGAATTATCGTTATGGCTTCTACTAGCTCATTTAAAACGCAACATGAAACAAAGCTGAAGTTTCTGGGGAGAAGTAGTTCACTAGGCTTTGAAGAGGTTAAACTTTGGTTTTCTCTGTGGCAGGCAGAGAAAGAGGTCCTGCAGGGTAAGCTTTGTATGTGGGGTTTCTTGTGCAATATCTCTCAGCAGATTCAAGTTCTAATATTACATCTCCTTCTCTCTCATTTGTCCAGGACGACTAAATCTGAGAAATGCACTGCTCTGCTCTCACAGAGCTTGTTTTGTTCAGCCACAGTTACCTGTAATGAGAAAACCAATTAAACCTCATGGGGCAGGAGCTCTCCGTTTGCAGGATTTCAGTATCCCCATGCTGCATTCTCTTATGATACATGTAGTCTGTCTTTGGTATGTTGGATGTAATTGCAGGCCTTCCTGGGAAGTCAGTAATTGGAAATGGCTTGAGGAACTTATTAAACTTCTTTTGCTGTTCCGTACCTTGCAGAGGTTGACATTCTGCCTTCTAGGAGGGTGTTGCTAGCATGAGAAATCAGACTCATCTTGAGGTCTAGGTTGCTCTAGGTCTGTACGAGCAGTTCCATCACACTGACGGAGCATCTGAAGACCTCCTGACCCATGGCTATCACATCGGCCAGTTTCTAGTTACTCATATCCCAGTAAGATACCACAGGTCTCTCTAGTGACTTCAGCTTTGTGTCCGACAGTGCACTACATACATCTTCCCAAGTAACTGAAATGCTTGGGACTGCAGCTTCTAGTTTTTCTTGTTAGATTTTAAAACAGGATGGACTATTCTCTAATTCTTGCTGGTAGGCAGTGGTAGTGGCCCAGCAATAGCTGAAGAACCTCTTTTTCCTTTGGGACATCAGCTGTATTGTATCTCCATCTACTACTTTTCTCACATACTCCACAAATTCATATCATGCGATTTGAATATTTCATAGTAGTCAAACTTTTCTGCCAGTTTCTGTAATTCAGCAATAATGGAAAGCTGTATTGCATGAATTGTCTCTTGAATGTATAAACACACCTGTCTTTTTCCAACACTGACTCATGGCTTGCATACATATACAGCTGAAACTTATATAGAGCTTACACTTAGCATTCAAACGGAGTCTTTAGCTTTTTTTTTTCCTCCTGTTTGCATACTGATTGATTAGGAAAGAAACATCTGCTGTCTTGCAATTCTGTTTCCATTCTGGTGGGTTTTTATATGCAATTAAGGATAATTTTTTTTCTGTACCTTGTGAATGGAAACAAGGGCAGTTTAAGAGCAACATATCTAAAGATGATATCTTGAGTGACTGACAATGTAAATTTAGATGAAAGTGAAGAACAGTAAAACTAGGAAACTTTCCTATTTCAGAGCAGAGTATTGACTTGATTGCAGCCTCGTCAGTCAGGGCAGGAGGAGAGCGAGCACGGCTGAGCTTTCCATTCCAGACTGGTCACCATGGTTTGTACCGGGGAAGCTTCTGCTTTACCCCTCTCTCTCTACTGAAGCTTCACCGCAGTGTACCGTGATCGGCATATGCCGCCTTCAGAGACAGTCTGTGTCCCTGGGAAGAGCACAGGTCTGGTAGCGTATTGCAGCTGTCCTTCTTGTTCCCCTCTCAGTCTGATGGCTGCGTCAGTTTTGGCTTCTGGTTTGTGCGGTGGCCTCTCGGGGCAGGGAGAAGCACACAGCTCTCCAGAACTTGTCTTCCCTGGCAAGAAGCGGCAACACTGGGATGCAAAAATACAGTAACTAGGCCGAGTCTGGAGAATAAAACCACTTTTGATGCCGTGTATATATAGAACTTAGAAGTCACAGATCTTGGGTCTGTTACACCCAGATATGCTCTAGAGGGTTGTTTTGTTTGTTTTTGCGTGTAGATTAGCATAAGGTTCTGTGCGTTATTTGTTTAAACAGATATAAAGATTGATATAAAAAAATATAAACAGATTTAAAGACTGTTATCACTGGCAAAGTCTTAGGGCTTATTTTCATGTAAGATGACTGGCTTTTGTAGGTGAAAGGCATGAAACAACTAATTTATGTGGAAGTTACTGTGGTAATAATGGAAAGAACCTCCAGGAGCCTTCTCCCAAAGTGTAGCTTTCAGCTGATCCATTCCCTGCCATTGGTGCGAGTTACCTGCATCTTATTTTGCTTTATATAGTAAAAATAGATTTCTCTGCCTGTGTCAGCCTTCCCAGCTTGTCCAAGCTACACAAAATCCAGCTAGCTAGAATTGTGTATTTTGGTGAACTAGAGCTACTGAGGTATGATGCTTGGGGAAAAAAAATCCTTTTTCTTAAGTATTGCAGTGCTGCGCCTTCATTAGAATGACTTATTTAAATGAGATACTTTTGTGTTCATAATGTCAATGCAGCATGTTTTGGTGTTGAATTAAGGTGATGGTGAGAAACAAGTGTCGTGTGACTTATGCTCTCTATTAAACTGAAGTGGCTATTGAGTTTGCTTAGGTTTTTAAATACAGCACAAACATTTTGCAGGCACTTCAGAAAGGTTGTTTTTTTTTTTAAAAAAAATAATTAGGTTTTAACAATGATGCTTTTAGGTTTTTTCAGTTGAAAACTAATTGTCAGAATCTAGTGTCTGAGGCAGAGCACTTCAAAGTGAATTCCAAAGGGTTTTTCTGATTAAATGGATAAGGAAACTGAATCTCATAATGTGAAAAGGTGTCCCAAAATAGCTGGGCTGCAGTATCTTCTGAGACATTAAAAATGATTAGCACCATATCTATCAGAGCCAATCTCTTAAGTCTCTCCAGAGTACAAGTCAGCGTAACCTATATATAGGATGTGTTCTTTCAGCCTAAAAGACTAGGAATTCTTCTAGAGGGTCAGAGCTTGGTGAAAGTTTTTTAACATATTTAATTTAACAGCTGAAATCTTCAAAGCAGTTTCCTAGTACTGGAGAGATTTTGGGTATACTGTGGATTGCTTACAAGGAGTGTATGGAATCTTGCACGCAGATTCTTTTTATTTATTTATTTTCTGTAATTGATCGGCTTGCATTCACAAATAATTACCAGGAGCAAAAATAAACTGGGACACCTGAAAGTGCTTTGTTTTACAAAGCACTTTGCTTACAACAAGTAAGTTGTTTGCTCCTTTTTAAGGTATTAGATTTAAATTATGCTCTAAGAATGGAACAAACACTGTTCTTCCTCTTCTTTGCCAAGTATAGGACCTGTGCAGGTAAGTATGGAAGCCAAATAAACAAATTTGAAAGATTTTTATGCGGCTCAAGAAGTAGATGGAATGCAGAGCTTGGTACCGTATCCGGGAAATGATTATGAAGTGCCGGAGCACCGGGCACCGTTAGCAATAGCGGTGTTTGGGGCTGCAGCCGGAGCTCTCAAGTCAGTGGCGTTGAAAGGCGTCATAATGTGTTATGGATGTAACTTTTAAGAGCAGAGCATTAGTATAACTGAAGATTTGTTTGTACAGACCTCTCTATAAGAATCTAATTAGACACTTCTTGGATTAAAAGTCTCCTTAACTTTTCTAGTCCAGACACTTACTTGTGTAGTAGTAGTGGCTTGTTCAAAACATAAGGAGCGAGTGGCTTTTGTTTTGAATTCTACTTCTCATCACGTTTGTGTAGTGAACCACAAATGTCTCTCTTCATTTTTGACTTAAGCAAATGAAAGTCTCCCCACTTTACACGTGTACAGGATCAGTGGAGGTTAGTGTACGGTGCTTAGACTAGCTGTGAAAGCAAATAAACAATACTGTATTCGGAGGGGTTTTAATTAGAAATTGTATGTAGTGAATGACCTTACTTGTCATCTGGAACACGGAGAATGGTCCCTCGATTTCCTGTGAGATCGTGGGCTTGTCACTCTCCCAGATAAAAACGGGAAGCATCCAAGGCAGTAACGTTTGCTTAGTGCAGCAGGAGAGTCCAGTGGAAACCTCATACCTCAGGGATCCAGGACAAGCCCCATCTGAAATAGCTGTCTGTGGAAAACTTCTTTACACTTGGAAATGGAAATAACATCTAAATTTTCTGAATTTGTAGTGGAATAGTGTCTCTCAATAGTCCCCTGTTGTTCTACCTTCCCCTCACCTCTCAGCATGGTTCTTGTCTGTGTTCACTCACCACTGAAAGCCTTTCTAAGCACAATGTTGTCCTGCATTTAGGTTTAGGGTGCTGGCTGTTGTCTGCCACGGCTGTTCTCCAGCACACACTGTGCATTCCGGGGTGCTTCAGTGAGGGATTCTTTGTGTGAGTGGCGGGGAGTCGGAGCTCGCTGTCTTGCTGCTGATCGCTGAAATTATTGTGCTTGCACTTGAAAACATCTTGGAGTTGCACGGAATGGGGCCACGTAGCAGCACAAAGACAGACATGCAGCATGTCTTAACCATGTAGGTGAAGTGGGTTTTTGTGTGGTCAAACTCAGTTGGAGGGAAATATAAAATCCACTTGAGAAATGTAGAACTGATACTTCAACTCCTACAGTGTTGGCAGCAGGTGAAAAGCCAGAGCACTGCTGCTGTCAGAAATAAAGGCTTCTGGGCTGATTTTTCCTGTGAGTGGAAAAAAAATCCACAGTTTAAGACAAACTCACAAAAAAAATGTTTCTTTAGTACATCTTGCCGCTACTATTTTGTGCGCGAGGGCAGGACGAGGAAGCACCAGGGTTGTCTTTGTTGTTGTTTGAACAATGTAAATGATCAGTTGGCAGACAGTAGCCAAGTGTGTGTGTGTGAGAGATCAATCAAACCACAATCCCTTTATGGGGCCATTTTAATTGTGGTGACTTCTGGCTCGGATTTTTTTGGTATACAGTGCATAGTTTCTTATGACCTGCAGTTCTGTTTGAAAACTGATTTAGCTCAAAACAGAGTGGCCGTGCAGCTGACTGTGCGTAGAAAATTATGATGCAACTTCAGAAAGTATTTGTTTGATGTAAGGAAAGAAACACAACTTCCTTTTTCATTAAAAAAAAAAAAGGCTTCTATGATGTCTTTTAATAACTCTTTAAAGAATAATCCTGCTTATAAGCTTTGGTAATTGGATGCACAAGCATTTGTAATCACGCAATCAGACTATAATATGTCTGCTACGACATGATACTACAAAATAAACTTGCCAATATACAGTAAATTCTGTTCTTTAAATCTGGGATCAAAGTCTGAACAGCTCCGGCGCGCTCTATGCGGACAGCAAATGTCCTTCCACTTCAGTACCAGCTGGTACGCTGCGCCAGGTAATGGCGTAAAACAATATTGTTTGATGGAACAAAGATTTGCTTGTTTTAATGAAATGTGACCTTAATTGCTGTGCTCTGTTTGGTTTTTATGATGGGTAAGCACAATCAAAGCAGCTTTCCTTTCTCTATAAGGAATATACAAGCATGAGCAAATACTAACGTTGTAGGCTTTCTTCCTTTTTAATTATGAGAAATATGTGGTACTGAGCTGTGACATTGTCTGGCCAAAGATAACGTTTGTACGCTTTTGCTTTACTGAGTATGTTGAATGCATGTGTTATTCCAGAAAAGCTACTGACTGGGGGATCCTGTCTTTTCCGGATGACCCACCTGAAGTCTGTGTAGTTCTGTGGAAGGCAAAGCAGTGACATTTTTTGGGGTTTGGTTGGTTTTTTCAGTACTCTCTCTATGCAGCCAGCGCTCAGACAGGAATGAGTACATTTCTATGTCTGCAGATGTATGGACTGCTAAGGTTCTTTGTAAAACCAGAGAAAGTTTAAGCAAGCGATGTAGGTAGGAGGAAGACTGCCCAGAGAAAAGGACTCTGGTCAGAAGGGTATGTATGGAACCCCTGTGTACAGTGTCGGAAGCGGGGTGTCACTAGTAAGGGACATCTGGCCCTTAACACCTTTCAAGAATTTAAATCTCTTATTCCAGCTTGTCCGTAGGGATGCGGCTTCTTCCTTTATCTCAGTCTGGAGCTGGGAATGGGCCTTGTTTTGGCTAACGGGGATGGTTCACGCTGCAGGTAGACCAGGGAGCTGCAGCACCTTTCCACCTACCTGCACAAAACTGTTCAACTTTGTATGCTAAGGAGAGTCCAGGTGGCTTCTTCTTGCATGTGACATCTTTGAGGTTTCTTCGGCAAGGCTGGGGTAGAGAAAGGAGTGTAAAATAAGACATTAGGTGGTACAGATGCTGCGAGGGCTGGAGTCCCCTCTGCTGTGAGGACAGGCTGAGAGGGTTGGGGTTGTTCAGCCTGGAGAAGAGAAGGCTCTGGGGAGACCTTATTGTGGCCTTCCAGTGCCTAAAGGGGCTCCAGGAGAGCTGGGGAGGGACTTTTTACAAGGGCGTGTAGTGACAGGATGAGGGGGAATGGCTTCAAACTGGAAGAAGGGAGATTTAGATTAGATATTAGGAAGAAATTCTTGGCTGTGAGGGTGGTGAGCCCCTGGCCCAGGTTGCCCAGAGAAGCTGTGGCTGCCCCATCCCTGAAGGTGTTCAAGGCCAGGTTGGACGGGGCTTGGAGTAACCTGGGCTGGTGGGAGGTGTCCCTGTCCAGGGCAGGAGGGTTGGAACTAGATGATCTTCAAGGTCCCTTCCAACCTAAGCCATTCTATTATACAGGGGAAGGGCAGCTGCTTGCCCCGAGCTTTACTGCCATGGCTGAGCGGTGAACGTACCGGGAGCTGTAGTAAAGGGCTCCTGAAGTAAAGGGAAGCAAATACAGCCCTTGGCTGTTGGGATGCTGACAGGTCCTCTGCGGGACTTTGAAGTCCTCGCGCTGTCTCTAGTGCTAGCTCTTTGCACAGGACGCAAAACCAAACCATTAGAGAAAGGAAACGCAGCACTGGATTCCAACACCACATTCTCCTCAGGGAGACAAACCTGTGCTACAGAAGCACAAACCAATGTAAATGGTGCTGGGGATGCTCATCAGGCTGGAAGAACAATGTCTTTTTTCACTTCGTTTTGGTTGCTTTCAGATCAGCCCACCTGGCTTTGCCAGGGACCCTGGTGGCATGTGGAGCTGAGCTAGGTACAGACTGAAAGTGTTGTCCCTGCCTGCTGTGTTTGGTCTTGCGGTTCTAATTTTAACTCCACAGGAGACTGAGGGTTTTTGTAAGCTGCGTTCTTAACACTAGGAAGCAGAACTGAATTCACTCACCTTTTTGAGGCTCTGTGGTTCTTTTTTAACCTCCCTTAATTTGCATGCACTCAGGAGCTGAGAAGGGTATTGATCCAGCTGGCCTCTTGCATACGGTTACTTGTGCATTTGATTTTATATGTGTGTAAGCAGCTGGTTACAACTATAGGGAAATCTGGCTATCCCAACTTCCTTCTATCTTTTCCTTTCCTAAACTGCAATGCAAAAGAGGCAAATATCAACAGCAAGAGAATGAGACGCAGCCCATAGACAGTTGTTCAATGGGCAGAGATTGTTTCTCCAACTAATATCTAGTGATTTTTCTGCTTTTCCAAGAACTTTGCCAGTTGTTTTATGATAAACTCTTTACCTTCAGTGTTTTAAAAGTGTTTTGTAATAGAATAGATTATTGGAGAACGCTCTGTCAGTTTTTTGCAGGTGATAAAGTGTTTCAGTGCTGTAATCCTGCTTCTGAGGCTGAGGGTTTTCAATTTAACTTGGTTTTTCGTTACCAAATAACCTTTGCTCAATTTTTGACTGGCAGAAGATATTTGTAACAAATAAAAAGAGCTCATGCAATTACCACTTTCTTTGGTTGATGTGCTGCTTCAGTATATGTTATCCCCGTACAATTGCTGAGACATACAATAGTCTCGTGGTTGGACAATAAACCTTGTAATCCTAAATTAGCGTGCTCCTCTTAGTTTATAAAAGTTACTTTGGAGCTAATAGCAAAGATTGCTGCTCTGTATTTGCATTACAAGTTTTAATGGGAAATCCTGCTCGACAGCTCCATTGTTCTCTGTTTTGTCTTGTTCTCACGTGGCTTTTTTTAGGTCAGTTTTATTCTGGCTGGCTCTACCCTGGCTTCCCTTAAAATGAGATTAACAGGCTGCTGGAGTTGATTGTGCTTATTAGTGGCTTATCTTAGAGCTGGGCTTGGTGCATCCACATGTGAGTTTTGTGAAGACAATTTCCAGAGACCTTGGAAATGGAGTGAGCCTGTCCTGCGGAGGAGCTCCCTGGCGTGGAAACGAGCGGACACTGCCTCTGGGTGGGGTTTTCCTTCAGTATTTGTAGTGTATTAAATGCAGTAGCAGGCTTAGCTTCTTTTTTGTGCCTATCATAAAATTTTGCAATAAGTGTGAAACCACTGAAGTTTCAGTAGGGTGAGCTTTCGGTGGGAAGACTCTCAAAGCAGTCAAACTCGGTGGATGCACTCAGTAGCTTCTGTAGTACTGGCGTCAACTCTCAGGGTTTTCCTACAGTCTGCAGGATTTCTGTTCGGTGTTACAAATGCTCGTCTTCCGTTAGGGCATGTAGAACTTCACCTCTGGTAATGCAGGAGGTGGGTAGGAGGCCATGAGATCCCTCGACAGAGGGTAGGACAGTGCGATGAGCAGGAGTAACCACACTGGTCAAATCGGTAGTCCCTGAGAAAAGCAGTCGAGGTGTCCTGCTCTGGGAAATCCCCTCTTTGGGAGCGGCTTCTGAAAGGGAGATTATTCCTGTATTCGGGAGATTCAGGAGATGCTACAGAAGGGAAATGTGTCTTTGGTGACTGCGTTTATATCGGTCGAGGTGTTGCTCTCAAGGCTCTGCAGGAAGCACAGCACACTTCAGATGCTTCCAGGATAAATGGCTGGCTGCTGCTCGAGGAGACAAAATAACTGGCAGAATGTCTTTGTCAGTAGTTGTCTGGTTTTAACCTATTATGGTACTTTTTAATACTATTTTATATCATTATATATATTTTATATGTATGTATTATATATACTATATATTTAAAAATTATATGATCAGTTACATATTCTGTGGCAATGAATTCTTTTTTCCTAACTGGTAAAAACTGGGCTGATGACTTTCTTGTAATCTATATTTTTTGATACAGGTAATGGCCTTAGCAGAAGGTGCAGGGATTTGGAGAAAGTCACAGCCCTTTTTTTTTTTTAAACTGTATTCCACAAATTATTCTGATAAGGTTTTGTCTAGAAATACAGACTTGATTTAGACACCCTACCAACCAGTGAAGAAACAGTTTGTACCTTGAGTTAAGTGAAAAATTCTTTATTTGAGGCTTATACATGATAAGAAAACATTTTTGTTGCATGTTAGTGTAACGTACAGAAATAGAAATACATTCAAATCTTACAACTTTGAGAGGATTCTTAGTGGCAGTACTAACTTCTAGGCCAGGCTTGCCCGTTAACTCATAAAACACAATTTATTTTCTTGGTCTTTTTTGTCTCTTCTATAAGACAGATGTTCTTGTGGCTCCTTCCTAAAAGTAGTTTCTCGATGCATGTGGAGGGTAGGAAGCACATAAGAATATTTGGTATCAATAGTGGAAACATGAAGTATAGCAGTAGTCTCCACACGAGAGGACCGCAGTAGTAACTTCCACAGCTAAAAGGAACGAAGTGGGACGATTGCCTGCCTGTGTAATAAATATGCATCAAAGCAAGCAAGAGAGTGTGTTATCAAGGAAGCCCAGCGTTCTTCTTGAACTATTAGGCCGTCCTTTGGAGTTGGAATTGAAAAAGAATAGTGAAATAACCTCATTAAATCAATTCTAGGGCCAATTTCATAAGCACTTCAAATAAATCACAGTCACTGCAAATGTACATGCAATTACAAGACTGTTGTTTGTAAGCGCAGTGCTTTCTGCAGCCCTTTTTAGCTGTCGTGATCGCACGTGGTAACAAATTTAGTACGTGGTGACTGGGAGATGATACGGACTGTCTTGCTACACAGTCACTAACTTGTGTTTCTGACTTGATTTTGGACTGGAAAGAGAATAAGCACCAAACATTGGGCATTACAGCCCCTCATCGCAACTGGCCACCAAGCAGTGTAACTGCCTTTAGAAAAGTGGAAGTTCTCCCCGCGCCCCTTTTGGAGGCTCGTGGGTTACCGTGTGTTTGTGTCAAAGTAGTGGAGCTGATGAGAATCCCAGATTTCACTACGTGTGCAGGCCGGTGCGTGAAAATTTCCTAATCTCTCGTTAGGAAGAGTCTGAAACTGCAGAAACTTACCTGCTTTCAAAGATCAGTACTTGCTCATTGCCACTGTGCAGTTTACAGCTTATTACCAGGTGCTTTACAGCAGCAAAGCACAAGGTGCTCTTGGCCAGTGGGCAGCAACTCGAATGTTAAATATTTGCAGCAGTGGGAAGAGAGAACAAGTACTGTCACCTGTCTGCAAGTCTTTTACAACATAATTATTTCAAGCTGTCTGGTTCAGACAGACACAGCTAAAATTTGTTTGCTTTGAATATTTATGGCTGCTCCTTATCCATCTCCCTGTTCTTACAGCGTTTTGCCTTTACCCGGTTATTGGCAGTTGTCCTTCCTTGCATACTAACCCGTGTCCTCGCCTCCACAGAGAGGGCCCTCAGCGGGGACGGACAGAGTGAAGAAGGGTGGATCCTATATGTGCCATAAGGTAACGTGAGAAGGCCTGCGGCATTTTCATACTGATCTTTTCTCTGAAAGTACCCGACTTGACAATGAAATGATCTTCTGACAGAGTTTCCTGGCAGCCTCGGTGCGTGTTAAGGGGTTTCATGCAATTCAAGGAAAAGCAATACCTAATGTTTTTAAGGAATTTTTTTTTGTTGTTGTTAGCTTGGAATTAAAACAAAGAAACCGCTTTACCCCAAGACGTAGAAGTTGAAATTGATGTATGCCTCTAGTGCTATTTTCATTATGGTGCCCGATACACATAAAAGTATGGAAGTGACTTTTTTAGTTTTAGAATGACTCTCGATTCAGAAAGGACATCAGGTCTTTGCAGAAAGATCACTGGGAGATGAATATTTCCGCTTAGTTGATAGCAGACTTGAAATTCTTCCTGAAAAGTCTGGATAGCACCACGATGCAATAGCTGTCATGAGACAAATCGTGTCTTAAACCCTGTTCACGCACCACTGGAAAAAATGCTCACTGTAGGTCTCCTTTTTCATTAAAGCTGTCCTGTTCTTTTTCCCTTTCAAAGCCTGCAGCTGGCAAATCATTCTCATAATTAGATTAAATTTTCTACAGTGAGATCCCATTTTCTACACTGATTTCCTTCTTAGGTGAAATCAATGTCAGATGTTAATTAGCAGTTTTGATTAAATTAACACTGGAATAGACTTTTCTTCAGTGATGAATAACGTGACCCATTTTAAAGGCTTGTGAAGATTCTAGTCTGTCCTAGTCTTTTTTTTGTAGGTGATAAAACTAGGCTGTGTATCGAGACAAAAAACCCCACTGAATACAATTAGTAGGAGGGCTCTTTATTAGGTGCCTAAAAATCTATTCAGACTAATCTGTTCTGCTGCTATTCTACCTCACAGAGTTGACAAAGGCTAAAATTGCACCTTTTTATGGGTACGCTTAGCAGCTCCTTTTATTTTCAAAATAGTTCCGCTTCTAAACCCTGCCAGGTACTGCTGAGGTTTAGGGCAGACCTCTGCAGTGCAAGACGGCAGCAGCCTGTGCTGGCTCCGCACTGCGACCAAAAAGCGGGTGCGGAACTGGTGTTTGAGACTCCTTAGATGGAGATACTGTGAACTCCTGGAGACAAACATCGGTGACCCACTGCCTCTGCAGGGGATGGTGTGGTTCGTGGGGCTGTTCCCTGGCCGGCAGACCCTATTTCTCACCACCCTCAGGGTGTATAAATTCAGTTGTTTGAGTAGCGGTGCCCAAACTCATGAAGGGGTCTGGGTTTAAAGGAGAAGAGCTACCCTCTCCTCCCTGCTCTCCCCTGTCCGCATCCCCCTCCCTTCCCCCCCCAAAAAAAGAAAAAAGAAAAAAAAAGGGGGGGGGGGGGGNTGTTCCAGAGGTCTGGTTCAGAGCCTGACTGTGGGCAGTGGAACCAGCCTGAATGAAAGCGGGGTGTTTTTGTCGGAGGTCACGAGCCTGTAGCTGGAGGAGATGAGAGGGAGGACAGGAATAAAAAGCCTGAGCCAGATATTTTGAAGTAACAGCAAAATGGGGCAGAACTTGGATGGTGGATTGTACTGGACACACAGTCTGCTGCCCCAGCACGTTACCAGTGACGTGACCAGCGTGGCTGTCCTCCTTCCGTACTACGATGGAGAGCTGCTTCTGGGCAGTCAGTCTGACTTGATGTAGCAAACCGCTTACACTGGTTAGTTCTGCAGTCGGGAAACCACCGTTCCTAAGGCCAGGTAACTGAGAATCTGTAGCACCGCAAATAGTGTGAGTTTTCCTTTTTTTGAGGAGCGTAAGGATATTAATGTGCACTGAGACATGGCCAAACCCGTACAGCCAGGCAGGGTCAGAACATGCTACAGACCTGTGGCTGTGCCCTGCTGTAAAGACGTCTGACCTTCTCCTGTTCGGATTCATTTGGACCAGACAAACAACACTGGGAATGAAAGCGCAGAGGTATTTCCCACCGACACACATCAGCGGCATCAAATGGCTGTAGCTGGGTGCAAGGACAAGTCCTGTCACATAATCCTGTGCTCCTCTCTCAAGTAAAGAAATGAAATGGCAAGGGTGGTTCCTCCTTTCATTCTCTGAGGGGCAGCTGCTGTGCGATTGCGGTGTTCGCAGTTGTCTATTAGGAATACCTGAAATGCAGCTGAATCATTTTTATCAGTGGCTTAATTTTAAATGTAAATGTTTTCATAGCCACTAGTACAGATCACATCTTGACTATAAGCACCCCTAGAATGGCAGCCGTAGGAATACTGGGAAGGAGTTTGCCTCCTGTTATTCCTTTCTTCTTGTTGCATCTCTTTCAGTGAAATGTTTCTTGACAGGCACCAGTACCTGTTCATTTCCAGCCGTTCCTTAGCATGCAGATATACAGATGAATGCGCTGAGATGCTCTCTCTTCCTCTGAGAAGAGAAGCAGAATGATCATTTTAGCTTCTTCCCAGAGGAGGATATATTATTAGTCGACATTCCTGTTATCACTTTCCCATTCAAACTCCCTTTTGTATCAGCTGCAACTGATCTCTCTATACTGTGGGATTTCCCTCATTTCTAACACAGTGATTTTGATCTGTATCAGTTCATTGATCATTTGAAATGTTTTGCTGTGTTCATCTAACAAACTCTTGCCTAAGGAAACACAAGCTGCGATATGCTCTAAAATTCTCTTTTCTTCCCCCTCCTCTTCCTCTGTAGTCGTACTGCTACAGGTATCGCTGTGCAGCCCGGAGCCAAAACACTCCTGACAGCTCTGCCTCAAATCTGGGATTCCGCTGTGCAGCAGACACCTTGCCGCGGCTACCGTGAGCAAGTGGGCTGTCGCACTGAGACGACAAGGGCTGGATTTCACCCAAGGAGGGAGAGACGTGTGGAGTGTCCCTTGCTGATGACACAGAGTAGGAAAATCTAACGCTTAAACTTCCTGCCGAGGGAAGAAAAGCCAACGCTACTCACCACTGCTTGAAGAACCTTCCTGTATTTATCTTTGGGGAACCTGGCCTGGACTTTTATCCTGACCAAACTTTTTATCCGTGAATTCTGTTGGATTTAGCAAGAGTACTCTGGAGTTAACTAGCACAAAACATGCCAATTTTGTTTTAAAAGGTTAATTAATAGCTCCTTTAGGAAAGATCTTTATTAAATAGGTTTATTTCTGTATAGTTTGAATTTCTACACTCAAATCCAATAAAGACTTTATAAATCTATAGATAGCTTTAAAGGAAATTTGAAGCAGTTAAGAAATTCTAGACAGCTTTAAAAGAAAACTGAAGGGGTTAAGAAGAGGCAAGGACTGGAAGACAGAGCTATGCACAGGGGCAGTCAGAGCAGCCCTTGTATTATGTTCCTGTTGCAGCGAAAATCAGGTCCAGAAATGTGCTTTTTCTGGTGAGATACTTTCTCCTCTTTAGAAAGTGCCTTCTGCAACTGAGGGATGATAATCCTCAGGGTGATGGTGATGAGAAATGATGTACATATTTGAATAAAATTTCAAGCATTTATTTATGCTGAAGACTTTTATTGATGGAAAAACACCAGCAATTTCCTTTGAATGTCTCTTGGACAGACTGTAGGCTCATTTTGGGGAGTTGCATATTGCAAAAATGGTATCATTAGAAACTGAAGCTAACACATGATTTCACTCGAATAAAAGATCATTAAAGTGAAAACATGGCAGATGTAACTGTGAGCCCTGAGGCTTAATAAGGTAAATTTTGAAACTGTTCTGTTTAAAAACAAACAAACCAAAACCACAAAACAAACAAACAAAACAACAAAAAACCCCACCACTTAAAAGGAGTGGAATTTTATCAAGGAGGAAGGGAAATGGGAATAATGAGAACTACTTCATTTGGGGATCCGAATGCACAGCGTGTATTGCCCTGTTGCTCCAGGCCAGGGTGTCTGGTGGTATTTTTGTGTCAGGCAATTGCTTGCTCCAAGTGGAGACTGCAGGAGAGGCCGCCTGTGCAGTGAGTGCTGCACCAGAACTGCTGTCCTTTCCATGTGTCGCAGTCCGCTGTGTCCCTGCCCTCTCAACTGCCTGGGTGTAAAAGAGGGGCTGAACTTGGCCCTCTCGCCAACTGCTTTGAGACCTAACAGGGAAAAAAAAGTGGTGGATTAACAAAAACGTTTGCATTGATGCCAGTCTTTCGCAGCATTGTCTTTTCTGAAGTAAGTCGGGTTCGGGTTTAACACAACCTGGGGTTAACACAAATCCATCACTTGCCAGCTCCTTCTCCGCTCGGTGTTTCATGTTGAAAGGAAGATATTGGAGAACGTCTGGGGAACCTTCCCCAAACACCGGCCTCCAGCAGGGGACAGAGGTAATTCTGGAAAGCAGAAAAAAAATGATTGCAGAATACACCACTATGACTTGGCACTCACATAAGCATGATAAAAGCCGTGGTAAATATTTAGTGTAGTAAAGACTACCTTACCAGCATTAAACATTTAATTAAAATCTATGCATTAAACCCATCTATTTTACTGAAAGTAATACTGAAAGAAATAGAAAGATTCTATCTCTATTTATCTTTCCCAAAGGTGTGTCTCTGCCACAGGAAGGAATGCACTTTATAAAAGATTTTGCCTAGTGATTTTGCCTAGTTTTTTTTATTCTGGAAAAAAATACACACAATTCCATATAATGGAAAATTTTTACGACTTTATTTAAATAAACAGCTTCATGATGCCACACCATCAGGTATATGTCAGTCAGTACTTGTGCTGTGGGTGGCGCATGGGGTGTTGTGGTTTAGGCCAAACTGGCCACTGAGGACGTGGGGCACCCCAGATGGGACTGACAGACGCTCCTCCCCACCTTTCTTCCAAAAGAGAGACAGAGGAGGGAAAAAGAGACTTATGAATTTAGAAGGAACTAAACTATTATCATGAAATATTAATAATAAATAAAAAGGAAATAATGAAATCTGTACAAAACCATATCAAGCTCCCAGGATGACGACTGCGTCACCAGTGGCACTGGGGAAGTCCCAGACTGGATTCAGTGATGGACAGGAACAGGGTTCCGGGTCTGGATTCAGGATTGAAGGCAGACGAACAGAGTCCTCCTTGGATGCAGCCACTGAAGAAAGAGGAGTGACCCTTTGATCCCTCAGCTTTTACACTGAGCGTGAGGCAGATGGGATGGAATACGCTGTCGGTCAGTTTGGGGTCTCCCGTCCTGTCCGCTCCTTCCCGCAGGTGGGACCCCTCTGCGCTTTTCCGCTGCCGACCCTCCAACGGGGCACGTCCCAAAGTGAGCTGCCCGTGGGGGTCAGAGCCATAAGGCTGAGCAGGAGCCTCTCCGCATGCCATGCCTGGGCACCAGCTATAAACATCGCTCCGATCACTCTGAGCGCGAACAGCGTCTGCACAATATGCTGTGAATTTCAGTAGTTAGAAGGGGCCCAGCTAAGAAGCAAAGTTACTGAACAAAATTGGTCCTGTTTTAACTCAAACCAGGACACTGGGAAAGCCTTCCCGGTTTTCTGTGGAGATGGTAGAACATGTCCCACTCAACGCTGCTCTTGTTTGCATAACGGTTACTGTATTTTATTACAAGATCTTTCATTAAACATCTTTCAATTAATCTGATCAGACTTCAATGGGAAAGCAAACCTCTAAGCTTGAGTATTGAATACTGAATCACGGAATCATGGAATTTTCAGAGTTGGAAGGGACCTCTAGAGATCATCTAGTCCAACTCCCCTGCCAAAGCAGGATTGCCTAGAGCACATCACTCAGGACTGCATCCAGGTGGGTCTTGAAAATGTCCAGAGAAGGGGACTCCACAACCTCCCTGGGCAGCCTGTGCCAGTGCTCTGTCACCCGAACCGTAAAGAAGGTTTTCCGTATATTTGAACGGAACCTCCTATGTTCCAACTTGTGCCCATTGCCCCTCGTCCTGTCACTGGGAACCACTGAAAAGAGTCTGGCTCCATCCTCCTTCAACCCACCCTTTAGATACTTGTATGCCATAATAAGGTCTCCCCTCAGCCTTCTCTTCTCCAGGCTAAAGAGTCCCAGCTCTCTCAGCCTTTCCTCATAAGGGAGACGCTCCAATCCCTCAATCATCTTAGTTGCCCTATGCTGGATGCTCTCCAGCAGTTCCCTCTTGAAGTGGGGAGCCAAGAACTGGATACAGTATTCCAGTTGTGGCCTCACCAATGCAGAGTAGAGGGGGAGAATGACCTCCCTCGACCTACTGGCCACACTCTTCCCTATGCAGCCCAGGATGCCATTGGCCTTCCTGGCGACAGGGGCACATTGCTGGCTCATGGATAATTTATTGTCTACCAGGACCCCCAGATCCTTTTCCTCAGAACTCCTTCCCAGCAGGTCCACGCCTAACCCATAGTGGTGCCTAGCATTCTTCCTCCCCAGGTGCAGCACCCTGCACTTGCTCTTTTTGAACCTCATTAGGTTCAAAGTATGATAATCATTACTACACTTTGAGAGTAGAAGGAAGGAGGGAGGCTCACACAGAGCGCGCAGCCTTTGAGCTGTTTGATTGGCTTCATTGAGAAAGAGCACGCTGAACTGCATGCTGGCAGACTGGGGCCCAATGAAGCTGAAAGGAACCCGAAGGGAAAAGTGAACAGAAATTCAGCAGGTAGAAACAAGGGTCTATTTTCCTTTTCAGTCCCTTGTAAGGGGATCGTTTTTCTTTTTAGTAGGATTTTGCCCCCCACCCCAGGCATAGTGAAGTATAATGCACATGCTATATGGGAAAAGGCCATTAACAATTGCCATGACGGTTCAGAACTCAATGACAACGTATTATTTCATGTTCTTGCACGGCCTTTAAGGTGGCTGGCTGTTTTCAGCAATACAAGGCTCTCTTGTTCCGTGCTGTGGAAGTTTGTTCTAACCAGGGAATTGATATTCAGTTCACTTCCTAGAAGCCGCATCGGCTGGCTGGGACTGAAAGGGTAGGATTGCACGGAGACAGAAGGCTCGGCTGTTCTCTGCTTCAAGGCTGGTGATGCAAGGACTAGATATTTCTAATGGTGTTTGGGGGGTTGTGTTTTGGGGTTATTTTTTTGGAATCTACACTTCCTTAACTACTCAAAATCATGCCAAGTACATATTCATAACAGGAAGCTAGCAAACAGTGCCGTCATCTTGAAAACCCATCTAACCTTGAGGAATAGGAATACAGATGGTATAAAACTAGTCCTGAAACTTTTTCCAGGAGGGAAAGAGGAAGGAGATTGGATCGTCCACTCCCAGCCCTGCAGTCCTGCAGGCTGAAGGTGGCTGGCGCTATGCCCTTTGGGGGAAGAAAACCAGGTAAGCCTCTAAACGCGACAAGAGACCTTGCAACCTAAGCTGCATTCTGGTACCTGGCGCAGCGTGTGTTCTGAGTTACAGGACCTGGAGAACTTCTCTTCTGTAGAAGCAGGCACCCTTAATCAGGCAAGGGATAACGTTAATGGCCACTCAGCTTGTAAGCTACTTCTGACAAGCAGCTGAAATCCTTTGGAAGCTTTCTGTACTGACAGAAGTGACACTTAATGATTAACCCTAAGAAAAATCACGTGGTAATCTTTATCTTAAACTAAAACCACAGCCGTATGTAAATCTCACCAGCAGTTCATCATAACAGAAGCATGAAGATATATATTAAGTGGGGAAAAGCTAACACTGAACCTTATCAAGGAGTATAGATAAACACAAAGTAAGATTTGGTTAGCAAATAGGAAAATAATAGCAGTGAAATGTCCTTTATGCCTTGTCAGTATCAGGTCAATCTTTCAGGCCCAAATCAAAGTTGTCTTTTATTTAAAAAAAATAATAAATTACCAATGGCCTGCACAACAGTTGATTGCCCCGAGATGAGCTACCTTACGTGCGTATGCTACATCAAAAGTTACGAACACAGTTAAAAATCAAACTGTACAGAGCAAATAACCCAGGGGTTTGTGCCACTGATGGCACACTGCGGTGACTGTAAAAAGCAGCATCGGAGTTTATCTGTCTCATATATCAAAGTTGGGGGAAATTCAAAACAAGTCTCTCTGAAGCTTCCTTAATTTGACCGTTCTAGAAAGGAAGTGAAGTAACGTGCAGTTGCAGAACGTACCCCATCCGGCAAGTGCTCTCGTGTGTCCCTGGTGTAAGGAGACACTCAGTAAAGCAGTGTACATGTGTTAGACCTGTACTAGAATGACAACAAGAGGCAGTGACCTGCTGCTGGGAAAGGACAGGCCTTGCTTAACACTGCCTGGCGCTGCAGGAACAGTGAAAACTAATCAGTTAGTAGCTGAAAGCTCATGTATCTGCCAGCTGTTCAACAATGTAAAAAGACAAATTTGTTGTTCAGAGGTACTTTTGTATTTCCTACTTTAATCCATTTCAGAAGTCAGACTAGCAGCATCATACCGCTTCTGACTGCAGACTCTGAATTTGCTTCCTGAGCGTGTAATTATAGTGCTGGAAAGTAACATGGACACACTGCTTGCTATTATTGCAGAAGTCTCATTAGATGAGCCTTGAGATAGACACGATTCAAAAAGATGGGAAGATTGTACTTCTTGGAGCCTGCAGTACTGCACCATTTACATAGAAACTAAATGGTAATGAAATTGAACTAGTCACTTTAAACCAATTTTGGCATGCAGCTAGATGTGACTGGAGATGGAAAACAGGGGGGATAAAGAATTCAGGCTAATCTTTCTGGGCAAGTTTTTCACATGAATAAGAATTAGTTACAATTTATGGAACAACAAAATATATAGCAAGTAATTTTATAAAAATAATTTATTTTAATGGGATTTAAGAAACCCAATGCCCTTCTTGCACATGTCAACATTCCTTGGTCTCATTCTCTTGTGTAATTTTCAGTGACGTTTCTTGTTGTTATCACATGTCCCTTCTGCGTACCAATGTTCAAGTGCATTCTTTCAGAAAGGTACAGATTGAGAGAGGTGCTTTATCATACAGCAAGCTGTCAGAAGAAAACAAGAGAAAAACACTGGGCCTGGCTTAGTAACTGACTTTGGAACATCTTGAAGCTCCCTCATATCATAGCATCCACCTTGAAAATGATGTCTAGGATGTTGCATGAAGTTATTCGCAAAATCTTGTCTTCTAGCTGTTACTCAAAACTACATGTGCTTCCTTGGTGGAATACACAGTTTTATTTAACTGCAATTTAACTACTAGGGAAAATGACATTTCTTAGGTGTGCTTAGGGACTGAAAAGCAACGGAGAGGTCCCTGAACAAGCGTCTGGTGTGGAAAAGAGGGAGCTGTCCCAAGGTAAGAAGGAAACACATGTGCGGGAACCACAGTAGCAAGGTTTTCTCAATCTGGTCTCTTCCTCTGAAGATTTTTGTTCTCTATTAATTATTGGTAAATTATGGAATCTTCCAGAATAATCATACGAAAGTTCCTCTCCAGCAGAAATATCAGTGGCTGCAAAAAGTGCCAGTTTAGGCACCATTGAGTCAACTCGAACTGGCACCATAAATAAGTTTGGTTCACAAGAATGATTCAGGAATCTGCCTACGTTACCAATGTATGTGGGGTCAACATAAGTCTCCATTATCCGACCACTATGGAGGTGCTCCCTCACTGCTATAATATAGTTCGAATCCTTTGGTGCCTGGGCCTGAGTTCTTCTACGTGCCTCATTAAATCCTAAAACTTCACCAGCATATTCACAAACAAATCTTCCTTTAGCTATGAATTCCAGAGTGCGAAGGCCCCACCCTTTCTTCTCAGTCTTGAATACCTCAAGTCTGAATTGCAAACCCCTCTGAACCACCCTGTTTTGACAGGATTCACCACACTGGCACATGGCATTGCATTCAAAAACAGGCCTGGCGTACTCCTCCTCTGTGTCTGTAGGCTTGAGGCACAAACTGTTGTAATTTTCACCATGGCAAAGACACGAGCACACATCAACCACACAGGAGCTGGTAAGACACGAACATCCTGGAAAGGTGATTTCAGTGGGGTCAATGTCTCCGTCTGCTCCAGCCACGTTGTCTGGGCTATACTGCGAAGAGAACAAGAGTCAAATCCTTGTCATGTTCAATGCTTCTTTCCACAGAAGCTATCGAATTTTTAAGAAGTCCGTCTCTGGCAATGACTGATCTCTGAACTGAAATCACGAACACTTCATTCTCCTGTAAACTTCTAACTACAAGTCTAAAGTTCCTAAAACACTTAAAGAATGCAAATCAGATGTAGACCGAAAAAGAACCAATAATCTTAGCTACTGAATTCCTGAAAATAGTCTACTAGCCAGAAAAAACCCACATTATTGGCAGGAAAAACATGTCAGCTAATTGGATCTAGTTTACTAGATATGATTTTTATTTATAGAAATAGCAAAGTCTCTTTAAAGTAATTTCCCACTCTTCAAAACGCTCAATAAGCCACTTATAAGGTTAGTCTATAGCTATTTTAAGTCACAGAATTTCAAATGCCCGGTTTTGTTTAAAATGAAGATACTTTCCATTTATCTCTTCAAAATGTTGCATTCAAACTTGCTTCTGCTAATTTTATTAGAAAGTAATGAGGGTGTTGCACTAGCACACCTCTACATATTTAAAAAAAGCTGAGCTAACTACTCTATTGTCAGGATAAAACACGAAATGGTATTTGCTTCACCCTAAATTCTGTCTGTGGGAATAGATGTGGTTCAGTTCAAGCAATCCAAGGTGAAAATCCGGTTCTCAAAATTACACTAATGCCCCCCACAGGTGAATGATTATAGAACCATGGACTGTTGCAAAACATAAGCTGATAGAAACTTTGCTGAATTTGAGAATCAAAATATAAAACCAGCAACATGTATATTTTTACTTTCTTCTCAGCATTCAGCTTGCAAAGCTTTATTTAGAAACGTGGAGTATCTGCTATTACTAAATATTACATTTCATAGTAGCTTATGTCTGGTAGCTTCTGGGTGTTAGGAAACATGCCAGTTCATTCAGGAGGTTCTTTTTTCATAAACATCAGCCTTCTCAGTCATTTGGCTTTACTCAAACCCAAATTTTATAGTCCCTTATCTATTCCCATCTTCTCCCATTCACTGACTACAAGCTTTCCTATTTCTGTTAAATACCAGCACACCACGCAATTTAGGAAGATTAGGGGCTGTTTGGGTTAGGTGTGTCCCGTCCCACCCCACCCCCCCGGGCTAATTAGAAGGTAGTTCATTCTGTTTTGTGAAGACTCTAACATCACTAAAGCGAGCTCCTAGGCAATAAGGTGTATTTCCAAGAAACGCATTTCGAACTTACTACAAGTACTACGGAAGACAGCAGAAACTGGGCTATGCCTGAGAAAGTATAAAAACAGTTAAGAGTTTAAATTATTGTCCTGTATTTCTAATTATACCGTTTCTTGTAAACCGCTTCACACGGTTATGCAGCGGGAAGCATCTGCCAAACCTGTCAGATATTTATTCCCAGTCTGGTTTCAGCCTGCGGCTGACGCTAACACCCTGTAGCACAAAAGCTCTGTTCCTCCTAAAAGATAACATCTTAACTGCGCGATTAAAGTCCACAAAATGCCAAATATTGAGGAAAAAATCCCGTAGACGTGTAACCGAAGCGCACGGCGAAGAGCCAGCACATAACGAGACCAGTACGGAGGGGCCCGTCGCGGAGGTGTAAGGAGCCCCACAACCCTCCTGCCGAGCGTCACCCCGAGCGGGCCGGGGCTGCCTCCCGCCTTGGGGGTGTCCGGCACGGGCGGGCTGAGGGGACGGCGCCGGCAAACGGGCTCACTGAGGCGCCGCGGGCCGCGCTGACCGCTTCTCCCTCCCCTCCCCTCCCCTCCCCTCCCCTCCCCATCGTCGCCCTCTCCCCGGTCCGGTTCCCGGGGCGGCCGCAGCCCGTACCTGAAAGGCCGGCGGGGCCTCCCCGGGCGGCCACAGCCCCACCGCCACCGGCTCCAGCCCGCCGCTCAGGTCCGCCATCACCTCGGCCGCCCTGGCCTTGGCCCCGCCCCCCGGCCCTGTGGGGATTGGCTCTCCGGGCCGAAGCCTCTCTTTGGTTGGGCAGAGGGAGTGACGCACGGCGTGCAGGCGCAGTGGTCGCGCGGGAGCGGGCGCTCACCTGGCGCTGGCGGGGAGCCGCCATCTTGCGGCGCTCCTCCCTTCAGCGAGGCCGGCGCGGTGCCGGGCGGGTCGCTGCCGGGGGGCTGGGCGGCCAGGGGAGCTCCGCCTCGCCCTGCGCCCGAGGGATGAGGCTGCCCTTGGCCAGGGGCTGGAGGAAGGCGGTGTGGCTGCCGCCGTGGGTCACTCCATGCGATGGGGCTGCCTCTCCAGAAACCGGTGCGGCTTTGTGTGAAAGTACTCAAACCCGAGTAATTTTAAATGTTAATTACAAACTACGAAATTAACTTCTGTGCAGTGTTTAAGAGTAGAGCAGCCACAATTGGTCTCGCCTCATCTTTTCTCTGTGAACAACCATCTGAGCTGTGGCTAGGAAAAAGGGGTCGTACTTGTCTCCTTCGTATGCTGGTGGTTCTGTTAACCTTTGTATTTACCCCTTGGGTCAGTTGTTTTGGGGCCTAAGGTTGAAGTAGCTCTTGCCTTCTCTTGACCTCCTTCTTCCCTTTGAGTGAACCATATATTTTCCTTTTGAAATAATCACATCTAGAAGTGATCTCCTTGGACTTAAGAGACAGAAATCCCTGGAGCATGCTCTGTGCCCCTCCAACAAGCTATTATTTGTCTGTCTCTTTCCCTGTGGTGGTTACTGATGTGATTTTTCTGATCCCTCTTCTCTGCAACATCCAGAAAATGGAGAGTCTTCACTTCTTGTGTCCCTTTCCTCCTGCCTGTGAAGAGGAGCTGAGCAACACCAGGAGAGGCACAGGTGAGACCGGATGGTGAAGTCCATGTCTGTGGGTTGGACAGTTAATGGGGATAGCAGAATGGATAGGAAGATAATGAATGGGGTTGTTTAGGATTGCACTCGGCCTGTAAGAGAAGGGAAGGTATGGAAGAGGAACTTCTGGAGGTCAGTGCCTCCCAGTATCTGGCCAGTATGATTTTCGGGAAGAATTTGATCAGTTTAAACCTTGGATCAGTGTATACTGCTGTGAATGTAAAGGAAATGTACCTGTAGCATCAGCGCTACATAACTGAATGGAGTGAAAATGGTGGAAGGCTTTAAATACGCACAGCCTGTCACTCGTGGTTTTTTTCACCCAAGCAGCAGTATGGCTCCTTCCTGTGGCTGCCTCTGAGCCCTGCCTTCCTGGGGCTGATGCTTTCCTCCTGTGAGCACTTCTCATTGTGGGGATGGCGGTAGGTCAGCTTGGTGAGATAGATGCTGAAATGTTGAGTGATTGCAGAAATTAAAATACACTTCGGTTTTGTTGTTTAAGGCTTTCTGTTATTACCAAATTGACCTTTATATCAAGATGCACATAATTTGGCTGCTGATCCTTAGTGCCAGATGGAATTCTTTGTACTTTTTAAATGACAGAAGTAATGAGTCATTACTCTGTAGTAAAAGAGACAGATGCTTACTTACACAGGAGGCGGGGTTTTGGAAATTGACAGAAGGTCGTGGAAAATCCACTGTTTTCCTTCTCCCACTCAGGGCTTCTATTGTATTGAACTATGAATGGGTTGAACTGTTGAGATGTCGAGGTTGGGTGAAAGATTGATAAAAAGTAATTTTCATTTTTCATGTAAAATTGTTGTTGAAAGAAAGCTTAAAATGGAGCTGAGAGAGTGAACTGTATGTGAACTTTGTAATGCTGAACTAAGGCACCTGGTGCAGCTGTGAGTTTCTTTTGCAACACGCTTGATGTATCTAGGATGAAACTGTATGAATCATTTTTCTTTTATACGTTGCAAGTATTTAGCTGTTGTTTTTTCTCCCTGTATAAATAATGCTTTCTGCTCATTAATCATTTTTATGACTGTTCTCTGCAGTTTCTCAGATTTCTTAATATCCATCTGATAATTGGAGTTTGGAAGGTTAACTGTGCCTGGAACAGTGAGTTTATTTGAGAGCTGTCTTCATCTGACTTCACTGAATTTTTGTGGCTGATACTGTATATTGTAACAAAGTGGTAGAGTTCAGGGGTGCGTGTGAACCTGTGACTCACCAGACTGCAAGTAAGGTAGCTGTGCTTGGGAAACCAGGCATAATCCTACTCTAGAAGATATTAGATATAAAGTTGCTTGTCTTTTCTGGTAGGCAGAAAGCCCTGGAATCAAGGAAGCTTTTTCTAAGAGATTTCTTTCTAATAGTGTGGTGTAAGCTAAGAAATCTCAAGTGATTAGTACATAATACAGTGATTTCATGTATTCATAGTGTCATCATCAGTACTGTTGGTTGGAAAGGAGCTCTGGTGATCTGGTGCAACTGTTTCTTCAGCTGGGAGTGTTGCCAATACTCAGTCAGGTCAGCTGTGGCTTTTTTGAGCTGACTTCTGGAAAACTTTCAAGGCCTGAGATTTCACAGCCGCTCTGCGTACCGGTTTCAGGGCTGTACCAGCATCCCAGTGAGAGTTTTCTCAAAATGTCAAACCCAAACTTCACTAGCTGCAGTTTTTTGCCTTTATGCTTTATTTATCACTACTGAGAGGAGTTTGACTCTGTTATATTTGTAGTTACTCTTCATAGCATTCCGTTAGATTACCCCATAGTGTCCTCCTTGTTGGAATAAACAAGTATATGTCCCTCAGACTTTTCTTATTGGTAATATGCTTAGTCTCCTGACCATCTTGGTAGCCCTTTGCTGGATCATGTCCAGTTTTTCTATGTATCTTTGGAGCTGAAGGGCCCAGAACTGGCTACAGTTTGCATTGAACCTCATCATGCCAAGTAGAGAGCATTAATAACTTCCCTGGATCTGTGTTCCTCCTTCTATTGCCTGATGTGAGGTTTGCCTTATTAGCAAAGAGAGTGCACTTTGGGCTTATTTGCAGCTTGGCTTCCATTGTAAACTCTGAGGTGGTTCTCAGTGGGATTGCCACTCAGTCAGTTCTCAGTGCGCTGGTGTATGGGGATACTGGGCCCCAGGAATACTGGTCTTCTGTTTGTCTGGACCACTGGAGTATTTTCTGTCTCAGGCTTGCCTTAAGTTACACCAGCAAGTTAATAGGCCATGCAGATGGCCACTTTAACTTTAAATTCCATAGCATAAAAAGTTGTTTGCTGCCTGCACCAGAAAGGCATGATCAGAAGGCGGCCTTTTGCTAAAAGAGCCTGTTTGAAGGTTCCCTTCGGCTTCCTAGTTTCCAAACTGAACTCTGGAAGAATAAGGTATTCCTTTTAAGTATTTTATTTTACATTGCACATGGTTTCTATCTGACTTTGTTCTAAATAGGTTATTCAGATAGTTCTCAGATATTTGAACTTGCTATTTTACTTTAAAAGGAAGTACATCTCCTGTGTGATATACTGGAGATGTTTCCTGCAGAAGACCTGAAGTGCTTCGTGGCGTTGAGTGCAGACAGTCCAAAGGGACTTAAGTCTGTCATTCCCAGGTTGAGAGTTTCTTAGCTGCCTTATCCATGCTCTGTTTAGGTTGTGCCTTCTTCCTTCTCTAGTTAATCTTACGTACCTCCTTTTTCAATTCCCTTGCTTACAGGCTCTTCTCTTTGTGCTGCTCTTCTTTTCATGTCAGGTGTAAATTTTCCTTTGATTTGACCTTCATTTCTGGGTAATCATCTCCATCAGGTTAGTGGGCATGTACTCTCTATCCTTCTGCCAGTCTATTGTGCATCTATTAGAATATTGATTTACAGAGAGTGAAGTATAAAAAATCAATATCCCATTAAGTGGAGTAGAGTGACAATGTTCTAAGGCTAGTCAAGTTCGAAGACTAGTGTCTGGACACTAAGGTGGTGTTTTTTTCCCTGATGTGGTCTTGGCTAGGCAGGTAAGATGAAATGTACACGTCCTGTTAGGGTTTTGTTCATATGCATTCATGGCTGGAAGACTCATTATAAACAAACAAATATTAAAAAGTGTTGGTAATGCAACAAGTACTTTGATTTGTTATGACACTTCCAGTTTATTGGTTTTTAATAGTAAAAGAGTAGAATATAAATGTTCTACAGTGTATTTAGGCAGGATATATAGACATGAGCAATCTGATATTTCATATCAGTGTCTGCTCTTAAGCATTCAGAGAATTGTGGAAAGACCAGGTGTAAAGATTTTATTTTTTCTTCATTTTGTCAGTATGAGATACCTGCCACATACAGGTGATGAATGCAGCTCCCCTGCCCACCCCTTGTTCTCTGTACAGTAGTCTGCCTTTTGCGGATGGGGAGTCAAAACATATGTGTTTTTCTATTTCCTACTTTTGAACCATTCTCAGACCAGTCTGTGTTTATTTTAAGATACACTCTTGTGCTTCAGTACTACTCATAAACATCTGGCTGACCACAGGTATGATTCCCCTCCACGCACTGTATTGCTGTTACTCTCTTCTTAAAAAATAATAAATATGTTAATACTCTCAACTCATTAGGAAAAAAAAAAATTACCGTGAGGATGGTGAGGCACTGGAGCTAACTGCCCAGGGAAGTTGTGGAGGCCCCATCCCTGGAGGTGTTCAAGGCCAGGTTGGACGGGGCTTGGAGCAACCTGGGCTGGTGGGAGGTGTCCCTGCCCAGGGCAGGGGGGTTGGAACTAGATGATCTTTAAGGTCTCTTCAAACCTAAATCATTCTGTGATTCTGCGATTGCTTAGCTAGGAACCTAGGTTTTGTCCATTTACAGCTCAGTTCGTTTATGCTTTATAGCTGATGAAGTACCTTAAAGTACTTTATGGTCTGAGAATTTGAAACAATGAGAGACTGCAGTCTTCGCAGGGAGTGTGCTGTGGCGTTGTGCAGTGGAGTTTGCCTGGCATGCTGCCTGCTTTCTGCAAGGCCGAGCTCATTATCTGTGAGTCACACCTGGCCCTCACTATGTTTGCAAGCAGGGACTTCTGAGGGTCAGTCCTGAGCCTGGGGCTCCTGCCTGGTGAAACTGTCTCCTGCTGTGTACTAATGAGCTGGCTAAATCTTCCATAAGTAGATGGATGCTGGAATGAAATGTCTGGTAATCATGTTTGTAAATCCAAAGGAGAAGTTGAAGATCAGTTTATTTAAGTATGCCTTAGCTGTGCAGAGAAGACTGACCTTGGCAAATGCTGTGTTTGAATAACATAGTTTATCAAAATATCTCCAAGTGCTTTGCAGAGATAGATGAACTTTGTTTCCTTTCTTGTACAGATAAGAAAACTGACGCAGAAACACATGAAATGAGTTACCCAGTGATTGAGCTATTGTTCTTGGTTATCATAGGGCTCTACATTTCATCTATCATCGTATGCTGCTCTTGCAGCATCGATTAGGTGATATGAACCATAAATCTCTTTGCCAATACACAAACACTCACAAAGTCTTGACTTTCATATAAGTAAAAAAGTTACATAACATTTAACAAAACAAGTTTAGAACAATGGGAACAATTCAGCTCTCACCATGCAAATTGCTTCCTGATTAATAGCAATGTATTTCAGTGAAAATTAGTCTTGGGTTGTATTTCAGTTAAATAAACTCACATCTATAAAGTATTTTGGCCTGACAGGAGTAGGTGAGGCACTTGCAAAGACTAGATGGACCACCCATCTGCTGCCTAAAACTGTAATAATGTTTTGCAGGGAATCTGTCCTGAGTGTATTATTGTACTTTTGTTAATAGAGAATGCTATATAACAGCATTCCAGTTAAATGGATTTCTGTGTAACAATATTTCTTCAAAGGAAACTTATTACTAAGTGATACATAGAACTGCCTCGCAGACTGAAGGAATTTCTCCCCTTTGAAGTGCACATCAAATTTCTTCTGTGCTCCCAATCTGCCTTGAATTCAAAAACTTGACATCAGTGACCTCTGGCAAGGCCTATATAGATAAGGAAAATGTATTTGCGTACCATTCAGGCCTTTTATGGACTACGTATGTAATGGACAGTTTCAAAGGATGAAGCCAGTGTTTCAAATTGGTGTATTAGTACTATAGCGCGCTTAGCAAACTTCTACTGCAAAACTTGGTTTGTAGTTTCACTTAACATGCTGCTTCTTTTCAGCAGTTCGCCAGTCACAGAATTGCACGTTCTAGCATTTGCAGGAAATGAGTAGACGAAGCTGAGGGAGCATCCATGTAGATTTGCTGGGCTGTCTTTCACCAAAATGGTTGTCGTGCGGTTCCGTTGACCCTTGCCTGTACAGGGTGATTTACTTTATGGTTAGTGTGGCATGGTAGCTTTTGCATTTTTATTAGGCTGTGCTTCTAGTGTCTTCAGTGCCAGATATATTTGACTGCAGTGCTCTGAGTAACCGTTTTCTCACAGCAAGTGCTTTCCTGGCCGTTCAGGTGGGTATGTCATGATCCTCTATGTTTGTCACCCGCGTGTATTGTGGAATACACAGCTGAAGCCAGACTGAAATCAAGCTTCAGTTTCCCATTACAGCTGACAGTGACAATGGCATCTTGTCGCTATGGGCTGCAGCTTGTCGGAGGCTCACTGGTTTGGTGTGCGTAGAGTAGTCACCATGGTGGTTGTGATTGATGTGCTCATGGTTATAAAGATATGTGTCTGGTGCCAGGGTAGGGCTTGCTGCTGCTCAGAAAGTTACTGATAGCTTTGCAAAGCTGAGTTTTGAGGAGTATCTAAAGTTTATTTCAGGGATACATGTTTTCTTAGCCTTTACATTGCATGTTTGTGTATAGGAAGCAATACTGACCTTTTATGCTCTGAGGTGTGGTTGGTCACCGCAGAGGTCACTGTCAGGAAAGGTTTACAATGCCGGGATCTTCAGGTTTCTTTTGTTGCATGAAGATGTATTCCCCTACTCTTAAAGGTATTCATCAGACCCCGCCTTGTTTTTCTTTGAGACACAACTTTTCTCATCCCTGCTTAAGATAATTGGATCATAGAAAAGGAGTGTTTAACTGTTGCCTAAAATTTCCATGGAGAATTTCACTTGGGAGACTGAAGGAAGCTGATGTCTTTTTTAGTCTTATGGTACGGCTAGAGACTTATGAAGACTTGCCGTGTGCTGTAACTGCATCCTCCATCTTCCTTAATATTTACCAGAGAAGGGAAAGCATCTGACAAAGGGTCAAGAAGCAGAGGTTAACATACTTTAAGATGGCCCTGAACAATCAAATATGTTTTCCAAAATACTATTTTCCTGGGATACGTGGTGAGGGAAGCATTCTGTTCCTCCTGAAGATAGGCATGTACTTTTTGAATTTTTAGTTATAAATATAAAATTATAGTATTTTTTATTTTTTACCATTTACATAACTTTAATGTGTATTTAATAAATATTGAGAACTATGGAAAGTATTTAATGAAATTTTATGACAGTTTTGGTGAAGTATTAGGATTTTATTTGGAAACTACCTCTGTGGGATGCTGTGAGTCTGATTTTCATGCTATTGTACCAAACCTGCGACTGCTTTTTTTTTCCTTTGCTTAACTTTTCTTAAAGGTCATAACGTTGTTATTAACCAGTGTGTTGTATCTTACACAGATGTGATACTTAAACATTAACTAAACATAAGTTATGTTTATGTGAGTATTTTATAGAGGTGCTTTTATTTAAAAGTCAGATTGTTTAAAATGTGGTTGGATATCATGCTGTATGTAATTCACATATATTTTGTGAAATATTCAATGTGTATGTTTTGAAAACTTCTGTTGGAATTGTACTTTGGTAGTTGAGCTCTTCTGCTTATAATTTTTGGATGAACCTATAATTAAAGTGAAAATAATTAACTCTCAGTATGGAAAAATAGCTCTTCTAGGAGTTCTCAAAATACACGCTTTGGCTTTTTTTATTTATCCTTCTCATTTGGCAGTCATTTGGGAGATTGTGTCCTCAAGGATTACTTGGCTTAGGTATTTCTCTTAAGCGAAGAAAAATAATGTAGTTTCCATGGGATCAGGTATTTTTTTTCACTCTCATTTAACTTAGAAATGGTTCTTTACATAATTGAGAGTGCCTGGAAAAGCATGTTCCCACTGTGCCATGGTTCCCTGATGGATAATGGGCATCCCTTGTTGGATAATGGGCATTTGTTGGGGACTGAAAGTCAGGAGCTTGGGGTTGCTTAGCATTTCCCAGACATGGGCTGGAATATGAGAGTGGTGCTCTTGGACATAACAGAAATTACATTATTTAGGATAGGAGCACATACCAAGCGTGTACCTCAGTATTCTGGTGGGTACCTTTGTATATAAATATATCCTTGGTGTGTGTATATACACATTTAATACAGTGTTTTCGTCTTTGCTTAAATTTCTAACTTAATTTGTTCCAAAGGACTGTATCGATTGAAGTCGTCTTCTCAGAGTTGAAGAGAATCTAGATGCCTCTGGCTTTTTTTTTCAGGTCTACTTCAGACTGTTCTGTTGAGTAAAGATCGCAGATGATGGATGAGATTGTATACTTGCTTTCCCTTCTGCTCCCATCCCTAGGAATCGCTATCACTCTGCAAACCTTCGTGACTTTCACCGCCTCATCTTTATACCCTATAACATAAGGTGTAATGAAAATTTCTTATGATCAAGTCTCTTTTTATTCTTTTTGGCTTCCTTTTTAAAATAAATAATTTAGGTTTGTTCTGTTGATTTCTTATTGCTAGTGTGACTTAGTGCATGTAAATATTGTTGTTGGAGTGGTTCTTTTCAGTGGCTCACTGTCAATTCTGTTGTGTGTTGTAGTGATTCAGGGTGTCTTCAGGCACATGTGCTGTGCATCAGCCGTATTTCCAGTCAACATGAGCACAAAATCAATGTAGGTGTAGAGGGAAATGTACAGTTTTGTCTTGGCAAACACTGGGGTGATCTTCTAAGCCGTAAAAGATGAGCACACAAAGGCTGTTGCACTGAGTGTGAAATGACCTCGGTGCACTCTGAGGCTTTAGTGTTAGTCAGGTTTCGTCTTGCTGGTTAATACCTCCCAAGAATTGTTGGAATGCAAGTCATCTAAAAATGTACATAAGCTAAGGCTGATAGAAAACTATATTGCTTTGTGAATAAAGTAGAAGGTTGAGTCAGGAATAATCATTTTTATCTACAGCAAATGTTGGGTCAGGCATGATGGATTGTGGAACAACTCCTTCCAGTTCTTGTCACACATAGCATCTTGGTCTGCAGCCTTTCATTTATTAAATTCTTTGACAGTAATAAAAATGGGTTTGGCTTTTTTTTTTTCCTCAAGCAATATTTGCTTAATATATTACAAAGTTTTCAACCTGATGATTCTGTACTATTTATGCTTTCAAAAAGCTTGTATTTTGTATTTTTTGCATTTGCCTTGTTGAGAAAGATGTGTCGCAAGAGAATAAAAAAGTCCCTTATCTGTCTGCTCCATAACTGTACTTTGGTTTAAATGCAATTCATAATTTTTCCTTGTTGGTATGACAACAGAAAACATAAAGGTGAAATTAGAGTAAGAATATAGATGAATGTTAACTGTATCTGCTGTAGCAGATAAATAAATCACTTAATGATTATAGAAGAATAATTCAGTGTGGCATACAGTCAAACAGAATGCTTTTAAGAGGGGAGGAACCGTATAAAGAAAGAATTATGTGTGTTTAATGTAGTATTTCAATGTGACAGTAAATCAATTCCCCTCGTCAAATTATATGAACAAATTTATGAGTATGTGCATATCTAGAGCAATTAATAAGCCATCTTGTATAGGACTAAGATATCTAGCTTTGCACTGTAACCTTTAAAGACAATTTATCTCAAAGGCATAATCCTTAAAACTTTCTAAATGTTCCTTCCAGAAGAAAATTTAGGAAGAAAAAGAGAAATAATGCCTTACTAAAAAACCAAAAAGTTAGTTTACATAGCATTCCAGTTGCTTAGAATTTAATTGCCTTTCAAAGCTATTAATTTTGATGTAAGCTCTCAATTTTTATCATAGTATTCTTTGCAATAGTATTTGTGTATTTTGTGAAATGAAAGTTTTCAAGTACCTCTTAGTCTTTCTGAATGCTGTACAGTCAAGTGCAATCCAAATAACTGGGAGCCATGAGAAATGGTCAAATTCTGTACTGTTAGGCATGTGCAAGTCTCATGTAAGTGACAGCACTGTGTGTGCAAAATCCAGGTAGAAGGAGGCATGACCTGCTGGATGCCCAGGGAGTGAAGCGGCAAATGTGGTATCTGTTCATACCTCAGCCACTAGTTTCTCCCCAGAAGCCCTTAGAGCTTCTCCCTGTGAGTTCTTCAGAGCTGGGACCGTGATTGTGCACTGTGGAGTGCTGGTCTTGAATGATGCCTGCAGGCTCCAAAGCAGGAAAAAAAGGGAATAAAAAAGAAAGAGTTGGAACTGAGCAGTACCGGAGCAAGTAAAAATTTGTTTTCTGTACAGAACTTTAAAGATATGAAGAATCTGTCTAGATGTCATCTTGCTTTTTGTGGCTGCATTTGTAATACTGCTTTCCCCTTAACAGTCCTTCCTGGAACAAGTAACTGGATTGATACAGGGATCAGAAATTACTTGCCTAGTGAGTGTCTAGCTAGAGAAACAATTTTCCATTACATTTTTTTGGGATATACACAGACAAATAAACTGCTCTTTTTCTGGGAAGAAGCTGAAATCACCACCATCACCAAAATTTTGAACGTCTTCAGCTATCCTCTCCTTTGTGGCAAGTTACTTGCCCTTTCCTACTTCTAGGGAGTAGGAACAGCAGCTACCAGTATGGGAGGGGAAAACAGGGATTGTTTGATAAGGTCAGCAATGTTGGTCTTAACCATGTGCAGTGCTCCGTGAAAAGGACATGTTTTGAATATGTTTCTGAGTCATCTTCAGCCTGCTGTCATCCTTGTTTGTTGTAACACTGACTACTTTGAAGTGCTCATCGGTATAAAATGAGCAGACTACAATGGGGTTGTGTGTTGTACAAGTCAGTTACATGTGTACCAACAGCACTGTTGTCAGTGAAAGTATGGATACAGGTGTTGAAAGCAAGTTGCCTAGGCTTTGCTACCACACTGCAGCACAAGGCAGCTCAGGGTGTTGAAAGAGCCCCATGCAGCCCTTCCGTTCTGCGGGTTTGTTTTCAGCAGAGGGCAGCAGTTCGCATAATCTAACAGTCGGTATGGGGGAAGAAATACGTGGTTACCTGCTTCAGGCAACAACCAACAGATCTTAATTTGTGGTTCCTTTGAAGGAGATAGCCCTCAGGAGCTCAACAACTAGATGAGCTGGTGCACCATTGATAACTGTTCCTTCCCTTGCACCAGACTATCCGTGGCGTCTTCTCTGCCAGGGGTTGCTTCCTAAGGGATGTGATGGAGCTTTCACCGCTAATTAGCTTGTCAAGCTCAGTGAAGATAAAAAGTAGCCAGCCTGCTTGTCTCAAGAAGGTCCTTAGCTTAGCTGTGCTGTGTGGTCACAGAGTTTTTGTTATCTGTCTTCAGTACCAGCTTGAATCTCTTCCCTGGAGAGAGCTTTACTGGGGTGAGTAAGTGTTTGAAGAAATTCCTCAGGTTGGGCTAAAAGCACAAACAACTCTTTGCATGCTTCCAGGCTCTGGCATCCTGTGCATTAATAGTTCCCCATGGGTGTTCTCCAGCTCTATTAAGGATCTCACAGTAGGTATTTCCAGACATACAAATCAAATCTAAAACTACAAATGTGAAGATCCTGGTGTTACGCTGGGGAGTCTCCATATAGGAAGTTAACTTTTTAGGAATTTATCACTGAACATCATTAATCCTGTCTTTGATGCTAACCTCCACGACGCATATGCTTTGCATACAGCCCACATCACAAACTGCTGCGTAGGCAAAGGTGAAGGAGTGAACGCCATTCCTGTTTGAAAAGCAGTCAAACTGCTGTGGAAATAGTCTGCTCTGATTTCAGATTAGCTTTAATTTGGCTTAATGCCATTTGTTTCTTTTGTTTTAAAGAGTTTGGAGAAGCAAAGAGACAGTTACATAGTTAAACTATCGCATGAATGACACAGGAATTAGCTTCTTCCTCAGAACTATTATTTAACTGGCAACATCTACAAAATAATAGCTGACAGGTATGCTTGGGGTATTGCATTTAACAACAGTATTTCCTGAATATGACATCATGTTTGCAGTCATGGCTTGTTTTTTCACCTTTCCTCCCAACTTCTCTAAGTGCTTCTTGATTTATGGTTATTTCTCTCTTATCGTGTGGCTGAGAATGCATTACATTCATTCATCACAGGAGTCAAATAATAAGGAAGAGGTAGAAGACCTGTACTTATCAAAGCTGCAGGTAAGCTGCTTGCCTTCTCACAGGGCAAACCATGAACTAATTTGAACACAGCGGATTTAAAAGCTGTAATTAGTTTTCATGTCCAGATTTTTTTAATCTTGGAAATGAAGAAACAATGAAGAAATGAAGAACACTGCTGCTAGTGTTCCTGGTGCCATGGCTGCTAAGTATAGGCAATTTTGATAGAGATGAGGATATTTCTAGAATCAATTTAGGAATGGTTTAAAAAAAACTCAAACAAACCAACCCAAAACCCCAACCAAACAAAACCAGAGAGACATCTGGATCGTATTTTATGACCCTCTTTAGGGGAAGGGAAAGCAAAGACTGACTGTCCACTCCCAACCTTTATGTAGACCACCTAGCACAGTAAGGTCTTCAGTTCCTCTACTTGTTACCAGAGTGCAAGTACTGATAGAAATATTGTAATACAGCTTAGAAAATTAATTATTTGTACCAACATTCTTATTGCTTATTCTTACATTCTTGCTGATAATTTTTGCATGCCTAATAAGGTGATAAGTACTGAAGGGAAGGCTGAAGTTCTTTCCTGGCTGGGCAACTGTGTGATATTGCTGTTGTGGACCAGTCAGCCCTGACAACATTCTATGAAATGTGGAAAAAGTGAAAAGCAATCTTGCTTTCAAAGGATTGTTGGTGACCTTTAAATTAGGGCTGGGAGTCTCATCATAAACTGCAACTGCAGGATACATGACTTACTTCCCTTTCCTTCTGAACTGAAAGGTTGTTTTCACTGAAATTACCACTTATTACAGAAAGGTCAAATTCGTATAACTGCATCTCAAGTAAGTAGACAGTGACCTTGTTCATCTCAGCATAGTGTTCGCAACTTCATAATTCTGTTGTGTTTCTTTTTTTTTTAAAGATCATGCTGTTGTCATTCTTTTATAATATATTGCAAATAGACACATTTGATGGGCTGAGCTTTCAACTGCTGCAAATTGTTTCTGTTCACTCAGATGGAATAATGGTAAATTACACTGGTGCAAAGTTTGATGCTTTGCAAGAGCTGTTATTCAACTGGTCTTTGTCTACTGTCTCCCTAGAAAACAATGCTTGAAGGCTGTGTTTTATGGGTGTTACTCTGCGTTTGCTATTGGGCCTACCAAGTCTTTCTATGTCATATACTGCAGAGTAACTTAAGTCTGCGTTGTACTTTCTAGTTGATGACTTACACATAGTTATAGAAATTATGGATAATGTTTATAAGAGCTCCCTAAGTGCCACTGGATGACTTAATTCTCAAATTGTTTAGGAACTTGATTTTACAGCCCTGACTTAGATATGTAAAGAATCTCTTTTCGGAAGACTTGATAAATGTATTTGGAAACCCAACTCAGTGCTACAAAGAAGGTTCCCCTTCTCCAGGGGCATCACTGGCTTTGGGAAGGAGTTCTTTCTTGCAAAATAGGAGCAGAAGTCACTCTTCTTTTCAGCTTCAGCAGGTGGCCCTCTGTGCACATTGTCTCTCTGTAATATCTCTGTTAAAACACTTACTGATGTTGAGAGAGGCTTGCATTTCAATCCTTGTTTTGTGTATACCAAAAAATTTCAGCTAATGGAATGTTATGAACCATGCATGTGTAGAGGAGGAAGGGATCTGCAGCAGAGGGTGAGATGTCTTGAGTACCAGACTGGTCTACCGTAGATGTGGAAACTAGAGTTAGGAACGTGTGGATATTAGTATGGACAGTGTTTCTGCCAGCGGGTGGTGATGTGTCTTCATGCTGAATTGTTTATTTAACTGGTAGCTGTCAAAATTTAAATCCTGGTGATGTTTTCTGGAGCTGTTACTTGCAATATTTTGGTGACCTCTTAGATGTCCCTCATATTACAAGGAGTGTAAACATTGTACATCAGAAACTGTTAGTAACTACTTTCTCCTGCCTCTGCATTTCCAATATATTCAGGTGGCATTAGGCTGTACTTCTGTCTTTGTTTTTGCTGTATGTTTAAATTATGTTGTTTATGATTCTATATACTTGAAAGAACCAAGAACTTTAAAGCATGTTTTTTGCCCACAACTCTGCTAGCATTTTGATACTGTTTTAATCACGTGGATAAAACTTGATAGATTTTTTTAGGTGTGTGTCTGACATAAAATACAGATTTTGTGAGTCAGGGAAATAGACTGGATATAGACTAGACTCTACACCTGGAACTTCAATCTGTTTTTATTTGTCTAGTAAGAGAAACATTTCTCTCTATATATATTTATCTTTTAATGTCTTTTTAATGTCAATTTATTCCTGTACTTGCATAGAACTTAAATTGTTATCTAAATATCTGCCAAGAGATGGCAGTGTAATGCTGTTCAATATGCTGGATGAGATGATAAGAAAATCTAGTAGCTATGACAATACAGAGCCTTCTTCCCTGAGGTTTTTGGTGGCGTCTCCTAGAACAGACAGACATATTTATCAGCTTACTACCTCTATGCTATATTACAATTTTAAGATAATTGCATGCTTTGCAGTACTCTGTTCATCCCTGGAAAGTGTTACGCTTCCATCCTGTAGGCAGAGTAGATTTCTAAACTGCGCCTAAACTGCATCTCAGTCTCTCTCCAAGATAAATCCAAAGGCAACTCTAAGGCTGGCATCCTTTCCAGATTGCGTACAGCTGATGTAGGTCCACTAACAGTTGTGGTGCAACACTGATTTCTGTTAGCTATGGAGTATAAAAAAAAAAAAATCCTAAACCCCCAAATATGACTCGCCTTGTATTTCTACTAGGTGCTGTATATATTCAAGCAAGGCAAGGCTTGTAGGAAGAAGTAATCTCTCTTATTTGTCAGAGTTACAAGAACAGACAAGCCTTCTGATATGAAAGCTCTTCTTCAAATCTATATTGCACATTCAGACATTCTAGGCACACTAGAACACAGAGCTTTTAATACTGAAAAACTTCTCTTTTTTGTCTCCAAATGCCAAAGCGTTTCTTGGAAAGGGTGGGTAGGAGATCAGAGGGATAGCTGTAGAATGCTCTATTTCACTGTTAATATCAAGTGGACTTGATATGATGTCTCAAAGAGGCTTCTCTGTTCTGTTTTGGTGGGTTGTGCCTGCATTTGACAGATGCATGTGAAGGCTGTAATAGTTTGTCAGTGCTTGTACCTTCCCATGCCTGTAAGTGTAATTTAGTTCCTGATGTCAGTCGGAGGCAGGCTGTAGATGCTGGTGTTAATAGAGTTCTGATTTAGAAGAGAAGCATGTGAGGAGTGAGTGAAGCCTTGGAGTTCATCTTCAGAATAAACACCATCACCTGATCTGAGCTAACCCACCATCAAACATCGTACTGAAGATTTCACATTGTCTAGTTGTGCATTGCATTCTGTGCCAATGGCTTAAATTCAAACTGGAAGTCTGCTCTTTGAGAATGTCCCCTTTAAAAGAAATATTTGTAGGGAAAACTCTTCAGTTGGTACCATTCATTGCTAAAATCTGAGACTACTTCCATGACATGAGTACTAGACTGTGAAGTAGCCATAACTAAGCACTATGTTTCTTCTTGTCCCTGTGAAAATATATTTGGGTACCTCTGAGGAAAGATATAGTAATAACTTTTTTTTTTTTTAAAGCCTTTACTTTACTAACACTCCAGTTGGCTGGAGTGTTCCTTAGCTTTTCTGCTTAAGGATACCATTCTAACCTCAAACATTGTCATACATTTTGCTCCCTTGCCAATGTGTCTCTAACAGTTTAAGCACACAAGTAACCCTCCTGCTTGTGTTGGGGGATGCCAACAGCTCCAGGAACATCTCATCCACTAGGATAGAGCCAGGCATCTGTGTGTCTCTCTAAGTGCTTCCCTTTGAATTCTGCTCATTTTTCCTCAGCTACTCTCAGTAACAACTACATTGGCTATAGCTTGTGTCTGGCTAGCTGCTTTTGAGTAACAAGGGATGTATAGTGACTGGCAAGAGATACAAAAACTGTATTTAAAAAAAATTTAAAAAAAATTTAAAACCAAAACAAAACCAAAAAAATTGTAAAAAAGCAGTCTGTGCCCAGGGCCTGCTTGATACAGGAATTTGCAGGCTTTGGTTTCCACAGGTACGTTGAGCAGACAAAACTACAAAAACAAACAAACAAAAAACCTCAAAAAACCTCTTTCTTGTGAATAACTTTAGCCCACTCTGCTTTCTGCGTGAAGTAGAAGGTCTGGATCTGGCTGTTAGCTTTCAGGGCTACCGCTATCCCCAGCTACATGCCAATGAAAGTGCAAAGTAGTTGCTGGAAGCTGCTGCTGTGCATGTCAGAGTGATCCTGCCTTGGCTGAGGTGACACAGGAGAGACCGAGGGGATGAAGGTGCGAGGCAGGATGCAGCTCTGTTCATTTACTTGTCTGAAGACTTGTGGTCCTCAAGGGTGCAGATGGTGCTGATGTAAACCAGAGCGGTCTCCAGATGCTCCAGTGTGCAGTGGGGTCAGGAGAGCAATGGAGTTCAAAACCTTCATTCTGTCTCAGGTGATTGAAATCTTTCTCAAGAGTTTCCCACTGTTCCACATGAATGACCTGAAAGTCAGCAGTAATGGGCACAGGGCAGAAGAATCTGGTAATGAGCTTAATTTCTTTCCTCTCCAGATACCAGTGTGTCTGGACCTGTGATACTGGCTCACCTTGTGTGAGACACTGGTCTTCACCTGACCCACTTGTGCCTTTTATTTGTAATGCAGTGGCTCTTTTCCAAGCTTCTAAGACTGATGATAATGAACCCAGGGCTGTAACAAAACATTAATAAAACATGGTGAGCTGTCAGATTGGTTTCATTCCATCTCAACTTGGAGAAAGACTGTGTTTGGAGTAGATTTACATGGAGAATTTGCCACGTTTGGCTGCGTATGGGAGAAGTTGTTAAATGTCACGTTCCTGGTTTCATCATCCAGCTTCTACAGCTGATACGGGCCCCTGAGGGACACCACTTGTCACCAATCTCCATCTGGACATGGAGCCGTTGACCACTACCCTCTGGATGTGACCAGCCAACCAATTCCCTGTCCACCCGTCAAATCCAATCTCTCCAGTTTAGAGTGAAGGGTGTTGTGGGCGACTGTGTCAAAGGCCTTGCAGGAGTCCAGATAGACGACATCCGTAGCTCTTCCTATGTCTGTTGATGTAGTCACTCCATCATTGAAGGCCATTAGGTTGGTGAGCAGGACTTGCCCTTGGTGAAGCTGTGTTGTCCGTCTCAAATACGGAAGGTAAATAAAAGGTACTCTGGTGAGTTCCTTTTTAACTAAAGCATTTTTAAGCCACTGTTAAGATCATATTTTGGAGGGCGGGAGGGGAAGAGAACCCAAGTACCATTTGAGGTGGACACTGCTGAACACCACTGCTTTCTGTCGGTAGAAACATCAGCTTCTTACTGAATTATTCCCCCTTGTACATTTACTGGGCTTTTTTTTTTAATCCAAAATAGTTTTAATTGTCAGTTGAAGAGGCTCCCTCCATTCACACAGGCTGTTACTTCTCTAATCAATAGCACTTTGTCAGGACAGTTTCCTGAGATTCAGTCTAAATTTTCTGTTTCTTAATACAATCCAATACTGATAGCTAATGTCTCCCTTTCTATAGTTAATATTATATACACTTATTCCAATTTCGTAGCTTATTATAATTTGTACTTCTGAGTGGATGTGGTTTCTTACCTAGTGCACATCTTGTCTATTTTGTCATTTACTCTCGAATTTCATTGGTCTAAAAGCTTTAATAAATACTCTGGTCATTCTAAAGACATTCTTCAGTTGAAGAAAATGAAGGACTGACCTTTGTAATAAGTGAACAAAATTCATAAACTTTTGAAAAATAAACATAGACTCAGCTGTCTTTCATTGTGCTGGCATTGGTGTTACTGTTACAAAGTCATGATTGCAATCATGATCTCAGTGGTTATGTGTCTGTTTGGCTGTATTGCAGGCTGGCAGGGAGTCCAAAAGTTGGTTCTTGGCCAACAAGTTATAAAAGTGGGAAGCTAAACTCTGAACAAAAGTCCAGAGAGGACCAGACTTTGATCTGTGTCAGCAGAGGCCAGTGGAACTTCAGTGTGCTGTGCTTTTTTTTTTCTTTTTTTTTTTTAACCGAGTCAGGAGATTGTGGAGAACTTTACAAAAGGGGTGAATGAAGGACTGGAGAAGTGAAGTCCAGAGGACAAATGACTCATCAAAGATCACCTAGCAGGATGCGGCATGGGACTCAGGTCTTCTGAGTCCATCCCAGTCTTCTGGCCAAACTGCCACAGCTAGAGCACAGCAATCAATGCCTGCTGCTGCCATGGTTCTCCTTACCCCTGGGCTTCAGCAATGCTGTTTTTCCCATCTGTGTTCTTGCCAGACCCCAGTGTAGGCAGTGGGAGTCCTTCCATTGACATCAGCAGGCTTTTGGTTAGGCCTGGGTTTGCAGAGGAGGGAACATAATCTTCAGCATTAAGCATCTTTGTAATTCTGTGGTGTTCAGGGGTTTTTAGATCAAATATTGACTGGATTCTTGCTTCTTGGAAATGATGGACTGTGTCCTGTGCCAAAAAGCGTGCTGAGGCTGTCGTGTGTTATCACTTGGAAACTTGTGTACAATGGCCAATCTGTGTTCCTGCTCAGTCAAAATAAACTGTTGCTTAGCATTCAGAATCCTCCCTGCGCAGGATTATCTACACATATGCCAGTATTGCAGCATTTGAATGATTTGAGTGTGCAGGATAGAATAGAGAGAGAAAGCCTTTTGTTGATGATGTCTGTACAGTATTAGCTGAAATGTTTTGGATCATTTAGTAGTTGACTAGATTTTTGTATATTTACCTGAACAACCTACAGTTTGCTCCTGATTTTTTTTAGTTGATATGTTCTCAAACCTGTGGTCATGGAATGCTAATGAATGAAGTGTGTTATTGTTAACACCACAATCTGTATATAATTTTTTTTCCCTCCCAACCTCTCCAGTCATTCTGAAAAGCACTTTGTATTTTATCCCCTTCCATATATTCTCATGGAGGTCACTGTTCTGTACCTTGGTTAAATTCTACGCTACAAACTGATTTGCTTACGCTGCTGGAATTAACTTTGTGTCTTTGCTACACTTCCTTGTTTAAAGGGCTTCTAACATGCGTATATTCATCCATGTCTTTATTTTCCATACATACTCAGAATATTTTTGGGGGTTCTTGGGGATCCATCCTTCTCACTTCAGAACTTTTTACTGCAGACAGCAGTTAAGGGGTAAAAAAATCACTTGACCTAGTTACGGAAATAAAGACTGCAAAATGTACACTGACAGCGATTCTCCTTGCTGGAACTATGTATTTTGATCCCTGATTGGCTTTGTCTTTCCATCTGTTCATCTCATCTGCAGCTCTTCCACTGTCTCTCACCGAAGTCTGCTCAGAAGCTGGTAATTACTGGTACATTTTATTGTGTGCCAGACTGTTTTGGGACTGACTGCTGACTTGTTTCTACTGTACTGATCTGCTTTTGTTCCCCTGACTCAGATCCGCTTCTCTGTATTCCTCTGTCTTTCTCTGACATAGACGCTTTCCTTCCAGTGACAAGATTTTTATAGAAAGTAACAAAACCAGAATCCTTTTTTTTTTTTTTTTTTTTTNTTGCATAGGATATACTTCTTCATGCGGCCTTTTATCTGAGTTTGTTCTTGTATTCTACCTTCACTATGTCATTTCAAACCTTTGTGTTCCCTGTAGTTCTGTCACATAATCTTACTGTAATTTAGGTTGTTTTCTGCTGTGGTTGAAATACCTTTTCTTTCATCACTGTGGATAATTAGTTGAGCAGTTTTTTGAGCTGTGTATTTGAAATATCTGC
>VUYV01000159.1:509679-590489 GCA_008711295.1 Anarhynchus alexandrinus
TCTTTATTGTGGGAGTCAACTTGGTTGAATTTCATGCTGGTATAAACGCAGAGCAGCTATACTTTCTGTTGGGTTACACTGGATTACCTGCTATAACAGAGATCAGAATCTGCTTGCTGGCTTTCTTTTACTAAATGCATCACAAGCTTTAAAAACAGAAAATTGGTAGTATTGATTAGAGACAGCTGCCCTTCAGTTTCCTTCTCACAGTGCTTTGTAATTTGGGGTTTTGAATGAAGATGCTGGTGTTCCAGGCTTGGCCTTTTTGAGCAGATATTTTCAAAGTGACTCCAGGATATAAACAAATACACAAGTCTGTGATCATGAAATGTACTTGAGCTTTTTTTCCTGGTGCCTTGAATTTTAATTCCAGTCACCTTAGAAGGATGTACACTGTTTTAAAGGAATTCAACTAACTAGTTCATGTCCAAGACTCAAATTTTTCCTTTTAAAGAACTGGAAAAGAGCTTTGAACTTCATACCACAAGAATGTTTCCCTCCCTCTTCTCACGTGCCCACTTTCCATTGTTTTCCCGGTGGCTTTGGAAACTTAATTAAATTCTAAATAAATTTTTATATCGCACTTGGCACACAGTACTATTGACAATATAAACAAAGCAGACAAATTGTTTAATGTATGAGAAAGAGATAACAGGAGAAAGAAACACTAGCTTGCTTACAGTGGCTGCAGTGAAGACTTACTTTTTGCATTTCCAACACCATATATAGCAAACCCCAGCAGTCTCCGATCGTTTCAGTTCTAATATTCCTAGCCATTAGTCACAAATTAAACCAAACTACCCTGCGTTTCCTGATGCTGCCAGTCCCCGCATCCCTGGTGTGCTGGGAGGTCAGGCTGACTTGCAATTCCTGGCTCCTGCGCTCGGCTCCGTTGCTGCTTGCTGGACTGCAGGGTGCACCGTCTGCAGAGATCTCTTGCAGTGGAGAACCGGCAAAGAGAGAAGCAGGGCCAGATCTTACGGGTCTTTGCCCATTTGCACATTGCTTCGTGTTTCCTGTGCATAAATGTCCTTGGCCTTACAGAGCCACTTCTGGGGGTACTCGCTGCCAAGGGAGATTGTACACATGGTATTTATTTTTGAAGGAAGTCTGTTTTCTGGGAAATATAATACAGTAAAATGCAGCTCTTCCTAAGGGAGTAGCTGGTAAAATTTAGTTTTTAGATTCTGGGTTTTTTTGGGAGGCCAGAATATATGAGCAATGGCACTTTTTGACCTTAAAAGCTGTAAATTGAATGTCTAGATACCTAGAATCGTAGAATCATGGAATGGTTTGAGTTGGAAGGGACCTTGAAGATCATCTCGTTCCACCCCCCTGCCCTGGGCAGGGACACCTCCCACCAGACCAGGCTGCTCCAATCCCTGTCCAACCTGGCCTTGAACACCTCCAGGGATGGGGCAGCCACAGCTTCTCTGGGCAACCTGCGCCAGGGGATCACCACCCTCACAGGAAAGAATTTCTTCCTAATATCTCATCTAAATCTCCCCTCTTCCAGTTTGAAGCCATTACCCCTCACGCTATCACTACATGCTCTTGTAAAAAGTCCCTCCCCACCTCTCCTGTAGGCCCCCTTCAGATACTGAAAAGCTGCTATAAGGTCTCCCCTGGAGCCTTCTCTTCTCCAGGCTGAACATCCCCAACTGTCTCAGCCTGTCCTCCCAGCAGAGGGGCTCCAGCCCTCGGAGCACCTTTGTGGCCCTCCTCTGGCCCCTCTCCAACAGGTCCATGTCCTTGCTACGCTGGGGGCTCCAGAGCTGGATGCAGCACTCCACGTGGGGTCTCACAAGAGCAGAGCAGAGGGGCACAATCCCCTCCCTTGCCCTGCTGGCCACGCTTCTTCTGATGTACTCAGGATACAATTGGCCTTCAGGGCTGCCAGTGCACATTGTTGGCTCATGTTGAGTTTCTCATCAACCAATACCTCCAAGTCCTTCTCCTCAGGGCTGCTCTCAATCCTTTCTCCATCCAGCCTGTGTTTGTGCATGGGATTGCCCCAGCCCACGTACAGGACCTTGCACTTGGCCTTGTTGATCTTCATGAGGTTCACACAGACCCACCTCTCCAGATCCTTCTGGATGGCATTCCTTCCCTCCAGTGTGTCAACTGCTCCACACAGCTTGGTGTCATCGGCAGACTTGCTGAGGGTGCACTTCATCCCAACATCCATGTCCCCAACGAAGATGTTAAACAGCGCCGGTCCCAATACCTAATGCATTGTAGCTAAATTTTCAGAACAGACAAGTGATTGTGTTTGGGGTCACAGTTTGAGACTCCTCAGGGGAAACGGTAGAACCTGTCCCTTTCCAATCAAGCTGCTGTACCAGCTTTTGCTGTGTTTACAGTGTCTGCATATGGTTTGAATACAAGGGTGAAATGTACCATATTTCATGAAATATATGTTTCCAATTTCGTACCAAGCAGTCAGACACTTTAGGAATGACAAAATAGTTGCTGGACCAGTTTAAGTGATTGTTTGTGATTTGCCGCTATACAAACAGTGAGAAATGGATCTTAGGTGATACAAATATTCCTACCTTCATTGAGGTCCAGAGAATTGTGACAGTTGACACCAGCTGAGGATCTACCACTAAGGGCCATTGAGTTGGTGGTTGTTTCATTACAGAAATGAATATATTTTCACATAAACTCAAGATAAGCTCCTATATAATTGACTTACCATGACTTACTGGTTTTGTTTCACTTAATTTTGAGTGAAATAATAAAGTAGTATAGAAGTTATTATAGTAACATAGGAAGTATTATGGTATTTAGTGGGCTGAAGGAAGGATTTGAAATGTTGGGATTGTGTTAGAATCTCTTTTTTTGTTTGGTTGGTGTTCTGTTTTGTTCTAATGGTGTCTTTGCCATTATGCAGTATTTCTTTTCTGAAAAGTAACTGAATTCAGGAATCTGACACAGTCTCTGAGGTTCACAAATTAGTGTTTCAATATACACTTCTGGTACACATTGATTTGATTTTGTCAGCTTGAGGAAATTTGATAAGCTGGGCCATCCTTTTTCCCCATCTCTACATATTGTGTAAGTCTTTAGTTGCTCATTTGAGATTTTGTAGACTAGTGCTCAGTAGTATAATGAGTACTAATGAGTAAGCATTTAAACAAAATAAGAATTGAATTACTGAGACACTGCTCTTTGAAAAAAGAATTGCTCTGTGTGAGGTATCTACTCCTCCATGAAGATGTCCTGGATTTCTGCTTACTCTGCATGTTTGATAGAGTAAAATGATTTAAAGCGTATTATTTTTGAAATATGTCAACTCCCATTGGTATAGTAGAACGTAATGACATTTCCTGTGACACAATCTGCAGACTGAAATTGTTTTAGTAAACATTGCCCTAATGGTGAAGAACCAGTTGTAGTTTAGCATATTTTTTTTATCTTTGTAATAAGGGATACTTTTTTATGTGGAATCATTTTTCTGTGGTGTCAGTGGTTATTGGGTGAGATGTGTCAGTACTGAATACTGTAGACATCCTGTACTTTCTAAGAAAGAGCTCATTTTTTCTACAGTTGTGTCTAAGTTCAGCTTGCTCAGGCTATTTGGGACGTTTCATGTAACCTTCAGTCTAATCAACTTCTATCAGTTCATCTTCTGAAAGAGAGTGAGATACATCTCACTAAGTTTAACAACTGCTTTAAATGGTATGGCACCTGTCATCTCTAATAGTCTGTTACATCTCTAATGTGAAGGTGGTTTTGGTGCAGTGCTGTTGTAATTCCAAACTTCAGGAGGCCATGCAACCACAGGAAAGCTGGGAAGCAGTGCCAGCATTTAGTTCTTCCTCCAGCAAGAGCTCCCATGTAACACCCCCTCATTGTTCGGGGGTTCTGCACGGGGTGTGTGCTGCAGTGTCCTGAAGCAAAGCCCCTGCCTCTGTTAAGACAGACTGGTGAAGGTGGCTTACATGGAGCAAAATGGTGGGGTCTGCAGATGAGGGCTAGAATATTTTACTCTTTTTCATTGGAAGGGAGGTGACCTCTATCTTTGCTGTTCCTCCAGTCCATGTGTAGTGTCACTTCGAAGCCTGTGACACAGTTCTTCCTCTGATATTTTTCCTCCCTTATGCCTTTAAGAGTAGAAGGAAAATCAGAAGCTGAAAACCTGCTGAGCAGAACATTCTCTAAATTGCCATTCCAGTGGCTATAAAGGAAAAAAAGACCCTAAGGTGACCTACTGTTGTTTGCTTCCTACTTGTACAACTTATTGAAGCTGTCAGTTGTATTGTGTGATGTTTTGTGTAGCATTAACAGCAAAGTCCCATGCTTTTCATGGAAAAGCGAGTAAGAACAAGAGATTGAGTATTTAACAGTAAAGTCAGGTCTTTCAAAATGTGACCTAGGCTGTTTGTAAAAAATTTTAATGGGCTTAAATTCTAAAGATATTTCCTGACAAGTTGTACAGGTATATTCTATGGTAGAGGTGTTTGCATAGGTGTAAGTTACTAAAACGACTGAAAAGAAAACCGTTCAAAGCAAACTTTAAAGTTTGAGGAATACTTTAAAAAGAAACCTAGACTTGAGGGGAAGAAATATAACCGTAGCATTGACTTTCTCTGTGATACGGTCTCTGAGATTTTTCTCAAATAATTAGTAGGATATAAATACATCAGTTCAAAGAAATGTGCAAATCTCTTCTGACAAACAATATTATCTGGAGGCATTCTTTTTATCTGCAGGCATTGTTTCTTGTGCATCCATGGTTACTTACTCTCCCAGAAGGGTAAAAAAATACCGTTACTAGGTATCGTGTTTTACCTCTGGCTAAAACCTTGCTATGGGTGAAATGGTTGTTTCTGCATAATCTATCCTGGGAAATGGTCAATAACTAAACCGGAGTAAAAGTTAATTACCAACCAGTTGGTAATGCCATTAAAAGCATACCCAGGAGTAAGAAGAGGCACACGAGAGATGAAAGGGGTAAGAGAATGCTTTTCAGTAGGATTGTGTACGTGAAAGGGAAGACAGTAGTTTACCTAAGAGAAGGCAAAAGATTGTAACTTGGTGTTTAAATCTGATATGCTTGAAGCCTTATTTAGAAAAAAAAAATAGTAAATTCATTTCAGATGAGCTGTTGTTTACAGAAATTGAGAGGCAACAATGTCCTGCATGATGGTGCTCTGGGTATATTTACTTCTGAGATTTCTTTACATACACACCTCATCAAAGAGAACTGCATGAAATAAGGTGTCAGGAATGCTCTGACAGCCTTTCTGACCTCCCTTATGGCCAGCTAAAATTTTAGCAAGTAGATTTATTTGTGTTTTAACAGACATCTGTGTCCCACATCGCAGTCTGCAGCCACTTGAGACTGCATAGTCTGAGGGGTAAAAGCAAAGCCCCAAAACCAACTGTTCCTCTTATGTACTGTTTGACTCACGGAAAGTAATATCACCTGAGTATGACAACAGACAGTCTTTTCACTGATTAGATGCTCTCCAGGCAGATTTCTCTACAATTGCATTGGGTGTGCACTTTATGATCAGAGCTGCAGTGAAATCAAGGTAAGCACCGAGGTCCTGGTGTGATGAGCATACGTGCAACGCCAGTGACTTCAGCTCTGGACAGCCGGCAGCAGCCTGCTGCTGCCTTACCCTGCTTTATCCGATCGCTGCCGTCCCCGCGTGCCGTGTGTGCTGTTGTTATGGCAGCAGTCGTGCTCAGGTGCCTGGGTATGTGCAATGTGAGGAGGGTTCCTGGAGCATCCACGGGAAGGGGCTGCTTCAGAAAGCTGTGCTGGGCGTGCGCTCAGGGGGAATCCGGTGCAGTATGTGGGGAATTGATAATGCAAGCCAAAAGCTAAGCCCTGTGCCATCAGAAATCAGTGGCATTCGCATTTTACAAGGCCAGCAGAGATTCACAGGAGTGCTATCAACACAGGCTGTGAATATATTGCTATTTCAAAGAATACTGTCATAACCAGACAACTTTTCTGTACAGTTTTATCACTGCAGTTCTTGCGTGTGCAGTTCTTATCAGTCTGCTGATACCTGGTAATGGGCAGGCTGAAAACAGGTATTTGTTCTTGCTTTTTCTATTCATATCTGGTTCATTGCAGAAGGCAAAGATCATGTAATATTGGTTTCAACATACTCCAGGCAATGTCTTTTTTAAGAACAGCAGTTCTTCATATTGCTGAAGGAGGGAGTTCGGGATATCAGTGACCATTCCCTCTTTTGCCATTTACACTTTTGACAAAGGACAGAACTGATTTATTAGTTGTCTAGTATGTGATGAGTTGTTAACTTTTTTTCAGGCATTGGTGGTTGTCCACACAAAGATGCCATACAGCATGCAGCACAGTTGATATTTTTCTTGATCGACTGCTGGGAGTGTCTGAGAAAATCTTAATTCCTAGTGAAGTATTTTTCCCACTTACCTTTGCCAGGAATCACTGTAGCACACAAAGGCAGCGAGCACCACCTTGTCTTTAAGGGGGTACCCGTGGTACGTTGATTTCCTGCTGATGGGGACATACATGTGCTGGCTTCAGGCTGGCCAGCACAGGTCCTGCTGCAGCGCGGCCATGGTAACGGCGAGCTCAGGGTAGGCTGACTGCCTGCATCTCAGCCAGCGTCAGCTCCGAAATCAGGAGCAGCCAAGCCAGCTGGTTTAAAATCGGTACAGTATAGATGTGGTCTAAATAACTGTGATGGAAGATGGCACGCTGAGATGCCAGCTGTGATCTTGTGGCAAGATTTGTGTGGTTTATGAAGTTCAGGAAATTTCACCTTCTTTGTATGGCTTTTTGGTGGCTTCTTGACGGCTCTTAGCATTTTTATTTTTACCATGTTTAGCAGCAGAAACAACAGAAAGATGGGGATATGGGCAAAAGCTGGTCTCTGAGATAGTTTGCTTGGTTTAAGTTCTTTCCTAATGTGCTTTTTAGTATGAGTTTGATTTAACTGCTTGAGAAAGATGCCTGGATATTGTTCAGCCTAGGTAAAAATAGCCCCATTCTGTCAGATAGTCTGTATTTTAATAAGCCTTGTGCTAAGAGTATGTGTGTTTCACAGCATAGCAGAGGTGACCTGAGAGACTTGTGGGTAATAATTCATGTTCTGTAATAATGAGTTTTCTCTAACCCTCCTTCCCGCTTTCCATCTGCCTTAGGTTTTTCACTAAGTAAAAATTAAGGGTTTTATAGATGAGAATTCAAATTCTGGTTGTTTTCATAAAGGACAAACATTTGCTGTGTGACAAGACACAAGACCTGCCGTGGGGGTGGAGGTGCGCATGCTGCTGTTGCCCTTTGCAGGGAGTGCCAGGGAACTAAGGCCCTGCTGAACGTGAGCAAGAGTACTTAATTTAATCTTAAATGTGGAGATAGGTCTTCATTCAGCCCACGGGCTCAGTAGCCCAGTGCAGTCTCAGCATGGTGTACCTTGGCAGACTTCCTGAAAAGGTAAATGTCTCATTTCTGCAGCTCCAGTTAGATGAGACACACTGAGACGTCAAAGACACAGTGAAAAATCTGTAAACTCTTGGCTGCAGGATGGTGCCGCTGCTCTCGTAGCAGTGGGTGAAACGCAAAAGCATCAGAGATGGGTGTAGGAACAGGCTCTCGCTGTGGGCAGCTTTTCCTGAGCTCTCATGCAAAGGCTGAACACTGTCAGGGCCTGAAGGATGAGAGGAGACAGAGACCTTGGGAAAACTGGAACTGTGGTTTGCTCAGGTAGGAATTTGCGGGAGACCTGGAAGGTGAGCTGGCGTTAGGGAAGACTGCAGAGAGACAGCAGATGCCTGGCCTGCAGAGCAGCAGCGGGCCACTGTGGTACTTCGGGGAGTAAAAGGCAGAACTCATTTCAATGTACTCATAGGAACTGCTGTGGTTGTTTACTTTTACTAATATTTGGTTCATTTAAAATATTTTGTAAGAATCACGTTTCCATTGGTTTATAATTTGGACCCTAACTTTATACATGTGACAAAAAGAAAAATTGAGTATGAAAGACAACAGGAGTTTTACAGTGAAGGATACTTCTCTAAAATGGCTAGTATGAAGCAAGATACAAATGTAGCTGAGACATAGCATTAGGAAACATACCTAACATTTTTAAGCTGTCAATAAAGCATTCTCATCCATCCCTCATGTCTAATACAAATTAGTCAAAAGAAGTCATTTTAGTTGCAAGAGACTAATTAAACTTTCTGATATGAACAGTAATATACAACACAGACAAATAAATGAGGACATTGTGGTACCGAGAAGTACATTGCCAAAGAGAGCTTCACATCTTTTACTGACTACAAAGAGAGAAGAATAACTGATAACTAATGCAGAGTCCTGTAACAGGGTGCTGTCAACTTGAATATGTCACTTGCTTGGACTTTGTTTTATTCTGTGTTGCAAGCAGTGCCTCAAATCCTGATACTGAACTAAGTGAAAGCCAAAGTTTGATAAGGACTATATATAAAAACTATTTTTAAGTAACTCTCATCAAGAATAAGAATAACCAAGCAGCTTTTGGGTACATAGGTCCAGCTTTAGGTGTCTCTTCAGGGTTTGGGTCCTTCAAAGTTCATACGATTTCCCCTCCATCCCCAGTTATATCAGTTGATCTTATTAAAAGATAGCCTTGATGTTCAGAGACCATAACAGAGATGAGATTTGTAGGAAAAGGTTGTATCATCATCAGTACAGAATGGGGAATTTGTTGAAACTTTTTTCCTCTGCTTGCCTTTGATGCCACAAGCTGCACTATGTGATTGGAGCTGCGGGGGTTTAACTGCAGCAGAATTTGGGCGACTATTCATGTAAAGGTGGTCCTTTGGGATTGAAGGTCTGTTTTTCATTGTGATCCATTGCTGTTATGTCAGTGTCTGAGTTGAAAAATCTCTTCTTTTAAGGTAAAATAATTTTTTCTTCTTTTTGATTGAAGGTAGTAGCAAGTTTAATCTTCAAAACCTGAGTAGGGCTTGGGTAGCTGTTGAAGCGGTGTGGAGGGCGAACCTGTGTGCAGGGCCCCAGCTGGCCTGGCAGCAGATCCAGTGGAGGATGTTTTGATGCATTTGATTTTTAGCTGGCTGTTTACTTCAATGTTTTTATGACAAACACAAAAGTAGATGTTGTAAGCATTTCAAACAACAGATTGTTGAGCTCTTTGTGGGTAACAGTGTCTACCTGAGTGGGAGTCAGCAAATTCATTATTGAGAGAATTATGGTTTATGCTGTGATGATGGGTAGGTCCTATTATTATGTTTCAGAGGCTAAAATGCATAATCTCAAGAGTCCTTGTAATGTTCTTTTTGGGGTTATGTGGTCCTGTTCTATGTTTGTTAAATTATTTTCATGAGGTTAGTCCACAGCTAAGCTCCAGTCTGAGCTTCGGACGGTGTTTCATCCTCTCCTCCCCAGGGAGGCAAAGCATGAGAAATGACTGAGTGGTCTTTTTCAGTCTTTGTTTCCTGGTCCCCAGTTTTTCTGTCTCTTATATGGAAACTAATGTTGTGGAATATACAATAAAAATAAATTTTATTTGTGATAATACATTCCTAGCAGTCCAAATACCAAGAGAAGGATTATTAAGCTTGCTTTTCTTCATTGTTAATGATTCTAAAAAGTTGATGAGATTAGTTATCTTAGGAGTATGAAGTAACTTGTTTTTATTAGTTAGTGGCAGATGGTGACTGGGTAATGAGTGTGGAGGTAGTGACAATTCACAATCCCAGTAGTTCAAGAGAGGGTTTTTGGTCTCCGGAGAGTGGAAAGGGGCCTGCTCAGCACCTGAGAGAGAACTTTCTGATGACCTTAGGAAATTCTAGTCAGGAAACCATTGGGTGGTGAAAATTATGCCTGTGTTCTTCTGTATTAGATACTGTAAATACGGGGTGGTTCTTGTGATCTGTGGTGTTGAATGCACTAGAGACCAGTAAGGGGAGAAAACTATTCTAATTCTTTGCGTTAGTGAAATGTGTAACTTTGCAGAAAAGCACATAAATCTGAATGTTTTATGTGTAGCTCTGTTTCCTTTCTGTGAAGATTAGTGTTGATTCATGTGTATTTGTGCTTCTGTATGACTGTTTTTCCTTTGAATTCTGAGTCAAAATCTTTTAGCGGATAATGTCCTGCTTTTCCAGCAAACTTCACAAGTTTGATCTGTTTTCACATGCACGTGTAGCCCTAATAATGGTGAAGCTACCAAAATTTGGAAGAGTGGCCGTGTCTGCAGCCTCTCCTTGCTTTGGATATGCTGATAACTTGGCATTTTCTCCTGATCTCTGGATTATTTTTAATACCATTTTGTGGCCTTGTTCGTCAGAACAGGGTATTGTACCTGGTGAATTCTGTGTGGTAATGAAAGAATTGGACTAAATGGATCTCAGACTAGTTTCTGCCTAAGAAATCTCTCTCAAGAACAGAGTTACTCTTGAGCATTCTTCTATGGCTTGTATTTATGAACAAATAAATTGTTGAGGCTCCATTTAAACAGTATTTAGATACCCATGAAATTTTCTGTTATTTTTCTCATAGGTAGATGCCTACTAGCTATTTTCTGAAAACTATTCTATTTATGTTAGTAGAAGACTCTAGTTTACTATTTCTTTTCTATAACATGAACAAAGGTGTGTATTAGACCTCCTGTGCAGTCTTTCTCAGTTCAGTTGGATGAGAGAAATTAGGATGGAGGTGAGCATTTCTCTTTCCAGCTTTTCTGTGCTTCACAAAAACGATGTGTTCTTTTTTGAGAAGGGAAATTTTTATTTATCAAATATAAAGATCAGTGTAAGCTTCCTTCAGAGTTATAACTGAGGAGCTGCTCTGTACATTGTCTTGAGCAATAAGCAACAATGTGGTGTTTCTCAGTATAATTTTGATTTGCAGAAACTTTTCCGCACATGTCCTGGGAGTCAAATATCTGAACTCCTTCTGTATGAATACAGAAAAATCATTTACCTTTTCCATCCTCAACCTGTAATAATGTTTCTTACATGGAGGCACAAAGAAGGTTGGGCTGTGTAATCTGTGATTCCTTGGTCTTGTCCATATCACTTTCCTTCCATCTCTTCCTCTATCTTACCACACACAAAAAATATGTGATTTGCAATGCGCTTGTCCAGATTAGCTCCACTGCTTCAGAGCTTTCCTCCTCAACCCATTGTGTCCTTCTCCCCTCTGTCTCAGTTTTGTTGTGGATTTCTCCCTGGGCTAAGGAGCACGCTGCAGCCATACCTTACATGAAATACAGGCATACAGCTTTTTTCCAATCACTTGCTATAATAAGGGAGAACACTCCATTTCCTTGAAGAATGGAAAACTCAAATCCATTTTCAAAACATATTTTTTGTAATACTCAATAATACAGTGTTGTTTATGGGGCAGTATTATGTTGTGGTTTGGGAGAGTTATGGTAACTGAATGTCATTTCCACTTCTTCCAGAGATCTTCTCTGTATTGCTGGACAGGTCAGCGTATATAGTTTCTTTGTCTATAAAAAGATGATGCAGATTTGCATTTATGGGGTGCAGTCAGTTACTTTTAGAAGAGCAATGTGTTTTGCAAAGCAGCATTACGATGATTAAAGAAGAAAGATGATAATCTTGAAAATACCCAGCTAGAAATAGAATTGAAAATAAAACCTTAGTGTGTGGATTCAGAGAAGAGAATTTTTGCTTAGTCTAGTGACTCCATTAGTTTAAAGACCGTTTCCATGTACCCAGCAAAGATTATGCCCCCAGAGCAGATGTAGAGTTTGGAGTCCTGCTGAGGTGAATCATCTCTTCAGAGCTTGAGTTTGCTGGCAACAAAAAGAAGGAAACAGCTGGAGAAAGCTGAGAGAGGCTTTTGGGGGTAGGCTTCCTATAGATTATTCTCCTAATTGCTACAGCTGAGCACACAAGAAGAAAGGCAGAGCCAGGGGGAGGTATATTTATGAAAAATGTGTCCTTTCTGTTAGCTGATTGTTGGCCTTCCGACTGTTGTGCTGTTAGGGTTGAAGCTTTGCTTCTGAATTTTATCATTTAACGGAAATAAAAACATTAATTCTTAATAGCAATCTCTCCTTGTAACATTTCACTTTCTCAAGGTATATGGTGTTCTAATTGCTACTAGGTAAGAAAAAAAAAAGAAAAGAAAATGCAAACCCAGCCTATAAGAGACTGGTTAAAGATTTATCAGCTTCCATCTCGTTCAGTGGGATTTGGCAGCAGTCTTTTGTCAAACGGGCCAGAGAGCCCTAAATTTGACTAGTTTGTGCTTGGTGCCCATAACTCCCAAAAGGAAGGAGGATTAATCCGATCTGGCTTGTTATCACTGAACACTTAGGAAATAATAAAAGGCAGAGGCTGTGTAGCTGTAGCTGTTAAGGGTACTTGTTGCAAAGTAACAGCACGTAACAATAATTCTCCAAAATGAAACTAGTGTGATTTATTACTATTGCATTTATGTCTGATACAAGGTTTTCTGCTCTAGGCTCAGCTCCATTTTGTGGATTACCGCTTCCTCTGTTTTAAAGTCCTCCATATAACCAACTACTTGCATTCCAACCAGGGATTACTATGGGAAAGTATACTCTTGCTAGATACAAGAAAACAGCTCCCAGTGAAGTCATGAGACATGGGTACCTAATTGTATCTGACATGTGCTAGCGATTAGTGGTGGTGATGGGGAATATGTCAGTGATACTGTCATTTCCATGCTTACACCCATTGTGGCCTAACCCTTTCTATGTATGTAGAGTTGCCCACCATTGACAGTATGAAGCTGCTGAGTGCCTCAGCAGCTTTAGGATCTTGGGATCCCCCAACCATCTTGCCTGTGGGTCATGATGGAAGTCGGAGCAGACATACGCTCACAGAAATGCAGCTAGGAAAGACCATTGCCCATTTACAGCCACGAGCCAGGACCCTCTCCTGTGGAGCTGCCCAGCCCTTCCTGAGCTCCTGAGTTTGTCCCAACACTTCAGCATTTTTCCTGGCTGCTTACCTCGTTCATTAATGTTGTGTGTACCTGGCAGCCCGTGCATTGAGGTGCTGCCAGCTGACTGCTGGAAAATAGAAAAGATAGAGAAAACAAAGTACTTGCACAGGATAATTATTTCGATGACCTTATTTTCATTTAACTTTAGAAAATGAGTACACAGCTGGAATAAACAGCTAGTGACTGTTGGCCTTGTTCTTTGATATAGATGAACTAAGTCCATGTGTTCTTTTAGCATTGTTTCAGTCTGTTCCCACTAATAAATCCAGCCTCCTCAAGAGGCACTTCAGTGTAGATCTAATACAGACTTCTGGAAATGCTTATTGCCCTCAGATGCAGGGAAAGTTAAGGACTATACCAAGAAATGCAGCTATAAATGTGAGCACATTTGGGTTTTTCACTTTCTCTCTGCTTTTAAATAATGAAATCATGTAAATGACTTTATGCTTTTTTAGCTTAAGAGGCTACCTAAACTATTGCAAAAATGAGTAGTATTTGGGGAACCTTTGAGCATTAGCTGTTCCTCTTTTTACTACTTATTGAAATCGTAGTGCCAGAATGGCCTGAAGAACATGATGACCTCTTTTTTATGTGTTCTGGAAAAGGTATTTCACACATAATTTTGATGCTGCTGTCTTTACAGGAAACCTGCCTTTAATTCTTTGTCTTCCCTGGGAAAAGATTTCCCTTTCCATTAAAACAAGTGTTGCAATTTAATATCCCAGTAGAGGCAATATCTAGATGTGGTTTTGTTTTGGTGCTTATATTTAAAAGCTGCTGTAGCCTCTCTTAGGAATTAAGTCCTATTACATATGTGGAGTTGAAAGTTGTATGTGAAAGAGATGAGCTGTAATGTAGAAAAAGCTGTGTGGCATTGTGGGGAATGGAGAGCTCTCTGGCCTGTGTCCTGTCAATCCGTGCCCAAGACTTGCTAGCACAGTTATGTGTTAATAAAAGCAAACTAATGTATTTTTACATTGAAGACATTTTGCTTGCCTTCTGGCGTTGTAATTCTGTACGCTGTCTGCCTTCTGATCAGTCAACTGTTCTGCTCTATACTCCTATCCAAAGTCAAACTGGATGGAAACTCAACTTATTTCACTGCAGAGACCAGCTATGCTGAGTTGGATGTGATTAGCTTTTCAGAGCTGAGATCCTTCTGATGGCAAATTCTCAGGAGGTCTAAAACCCCATATAAAACTTGGTTGCATCTGTGCTCTGTTTAGTAAATGTCAGCTCATTGGTAACTTTGGTGTGCCCACAGACACGCTGCTGCTGGCGAAGAATTGTTCTTATTTCCCCTGTGCTTCCCTGCTGTTTTCATTAGGTTTGTAATGTCATTTTCTTCAGCTAGATGATTAGTGTCTAACTGTTTTTATGTTAATGCTTGAGTTCAATTCATTTACAAAACTGATAAAGAACCGTATTTCACTTTTTGAAATTGTGAAGGTATTCAAAGAGCCCTTTGTGCTCAGAACAGATTTAATAAGCGTGTCTAGTTGGGAGAATGCTTGAAAAACTAAGACCTTTAAAAATGCCTCTACTGCATATGCCAAAGTTAAATGGCAGCATGTCAGGATAGGCCATGCTAGACGTGAACCAAAGGAAGATGGCAAAAGTTATATTTGCTGTTGCAAAAGCATAAAGCACTCCGCTGGCGTTAGACAAAGCGACGCCTGCATTCGCAGCCGCGCCGCTCTCAGCCAGGTTAGCAGCACAATGTCCCAAGGAGGACTTGGAAGCTTTTTAGCTGGAGCTATGGATCAAAAAAGGAGGCTAAAGATGGCAGAAGAGAATTGCAGGTTGATCTCTATATAGCACCCATTTTTCTGAGATACCGAGAAAAAAATCGATTTATCCATCTACTAAGGCCTTTGAAACAGTGAAATGGAGGGAATACATAAATCTTCAAGATAGTTTGGTGGATGATAGTGCACTTCATCAGTGGTGATAGGTGCACTGTTCTGGGAAGTTCCTAACGTTTTTAGAGGTGCGGGTTGTTCAGTAATATGCTGTTTGCCTGGAAGCTTCTTCGGATGTTATTATTAGTTCTTAATAATTCACTTTTAGATTATTAAAATACCGTTAGGTAGCTGGTAGTGTTCATAGCAGCTTTAATTGCCTTCAATGAACAAGAGAAGCTCCCAGAAAAGGAAGTGTGAGTGTAGGGAGGGTGGGGGTTGAACCTCACTGAGCTTCTTCCCCATAATCAATACCCCCCAACAGAGATGCCTTTTGCTCATTCTGTTGGTGTTTCTCAGGGTGAGTTATGATACTTAGGCTGCGGATTTGGAAGATGCTCTAATGGGCCCCATCTGTCAGCAGTGCCTCCCTGCCTGGATTTAGTAATTTGGGGAGGGGTATGGCCCCCTGTGCAAATCTGTCTCGTGGGGATGGTCAGGTTTGTTGGAAAATCTGTTTTGGGGAACAGGACATGCAGTGATACAATTTTGTTCTTCCCTTTGTCCCCGTATTGCAGCCATTCTGGGTACAAATCCCTCTTCTCCTCCACTCTTCATGGCGCGTTTCTATGTATCTTTGGGATTGCTTTGTACAAATAGTTTACTCAGTGCTAAGAGTCCTGTATACACATCATTAATTTCTTCTAGTATGGGATTTGTGCTCAATTCTTTATTTTCCTATAATATCCAATGAATATTCTAAGCACTGTGCTAAAGAGTATTCTACAGAATGAATTTCCCAATCTGTTCTACTGAAGTTGTTCTGCTTATTAGGGAAGACTTAGTTTTTGAGAGTGAAGTGATGGGAAAGAGTGATTATAGCCGGTGGGGTAGAGGACTCCTGGGATGGACAAAGTGATACAAAGAGAGTCTGGATTCTAATTTTGTCTCACCTGAATATTTATTTATGCAAAAAAGAACAGGTTCAGTAGGAAAAACAGAACAAGGTCTTCCTCTCAAGTATTCCGGAGTTCATCTTTGAAGTAACGGCGGCTGAACGACTGCAAGTGAAAACGCAGCAGTGAACCAGAGGGAGCGGGCGGTGAAGCGTGGCACCGGAGCGCGTGGGCGCAGCTCGGGGCTGGGATGCTGCAGGCAGATGTGCAGGGCTTGCAGCCCTCTGCCCAACGGGCTGGCCTCCCCCAGCGCGGGGACAAACACTCCGGCCATGGCAGGGTGGCAGAGCCAGGAGGCCTAGCAGCAGGAACGGCACAAAAACACCAGCTGAGCCTGCCAGGCTTTGAGCTGCTGCTGAGGCTGGCGCGGGGAGCGGGGCGAGGGGAAGGGAGGCGAGCGCTGCTGTGCTCAGACCCCGCTGTGGTGGGCAGGGGAGGGCAGCAGCACCGGTGGCGGTGGTGGTTCCCTGAGGGGCAGCGTCTCAGCTGCCGCGGGTGAAGGGAGGAGCGAGGGTTCTCCTCTGATGGCTGTGCTGAAGGAGTGAAGGAGGGAAAACCGCCCTGGGGCAGCATCTTCCATCAGGCTGTGGCTTGCGCTTAGGGACCTAGATCTGTTGTTTTCTAGCTTTCATAGGAATGTGATTAAAAGATGCCCTGGACAAAATCGGGTTTTTTTGGCACGATAACAATTCTTGTTCAATTGCAACAAGAATTTTAGTTGAATGCAAATAGCTTTTGTTTAATCTGCAGTTACTCATCTGTATTAAATTTTAAAACATTTGGCCAACCAAAACAACCCTGTTCTGCATCTGACCTCTGCTCAGAGATTGCAGACTGTTTCTCTTGATGTCTTGTGTTCCCTTGGAAAACTGTTTGTCTACAGGAAGCCCAGCGGGCAGAGCTGCCGGTACCTGTGTGCTGCCGTGTGTGTGCCGTAAATCTGCTGCCTCGCGGAGGTGTGGGGAGTGGTTGCATGAGCGTAGTGCATATGTATGTATTTCTGTGCTGAGACAGAAATATGGCAGCCTGAGGTAAAACAACAACATTTTTTTTTTAATCCCAAACCCTATTTAGAAAAGCCTGTAAGTATTCTCAGTTCATCTGAAACCCTAAATCTGTCTCTCATTTAGCTCCAGCCCCCAGTGGGGGAATCGAGACAATTTTATCATCCATTTATGTAAGCTTTTGTCACTGAAAAGTTAGATTTATGCAATGTAGTTAAGTCAGATTTACGGGGCACCGTTAACTCTGAGAGAATGACCCAGGGGATATAAAGAAACTTCAGCTGAGGAAATATTTTATTTTAGTGTCTGGAGGAGTTTTACACCAAGCAGACACTTGCACCCTCATGCTGGTGAGAGTTACAGCAGCATATTTCTGGCTGTAGAGTTAATGAGGTTGCTTGAGTGCATTTTAAATTCTGTGTCTGTAATTGGCTGAAAGTTGTCTGCAAACATCCAGGTTGATGCTTCCCCACTGGAGCTGGGTCTCTGGTGCCGCTTCGGGTCTGGAGCTGGCATGGCTCATTCCCTGAGCTGGGCCAGGGTGTGCTTGGTGTCCTGTTCCCAGAGGAGGTGACAGAGCATCTTCACGGGCCATACGAACCTTCAGCCCGAATCTCAGAACAGCAGGTTTGTGTTGAAAGTAATCTTTCTCATCTACAGATACCAAATAGTTTCCAAATATCTGTAGGCCTTGTATGGCTTTATATAACCAAGGGAACTTGGTCTTATTTAACAGTTGAATACTTGTGAGCTGCAAGGGAGGAAAAGGTCCTTGCCTGGTTTTCTGGTCCATATGTGTCACTGTAAAGCAGGATCTCACTTTGCATCAGCGGGGCTGAATTCCATCATCTTTCCTTCTCCTCCCAACACCTGAAGCTGAAGAGATTCAGCATAATGGGTTTGATTTGTGAGGTGAAAATCAATTAAGCCTTCTTCTTGTCTGAAATGTGGGTAAAGGTGTGAACCGTCTCAACAAAAGCTCCTAATGCTGTTGTGTGGTTTAACTGAAGTTCATTTCCACTGTTGCCTGACAAGCCTGGCAGGCACTGGGGGGATGCTCGGAGGGAGTAGGGGCGAGTGCCCTTGACTTTGGGGCGAGCTTGGGAAGAACGGAGGGAATTCACTTCAGCTGTGCTTGTGCTGGGTGTCTCAGGGGCGTCAGCACTACTTACTGATCAGGAATGATGAAAGCTGTGATTATTTAAAAAAATCTGTCAAGAAACAGGCTTTCTTTTTCCTTTCTCTTGTGGACCAGAGAGATGACAGGTATTCCCTCATGACACCCAGGGCTGGAAGCTCAGTGCACAGAGGATGTGTAAGTGAAATAAAATAAACGATAGCCTCAGCAGAAATGGTGAAGGTTTTGGTGTACTTCATCAGTCCTATTTGAGAAAACAGCTGAAATGTTTGCAAGAATTGGTGTTACATGGATTTAACTTTCTCCATCAGTAGTAGGTTTTGGCACCTCAGGCTGAGAGGAATACGGACCCAGATTTCTGACTCTTGGAAAATATTTAGGATAAAATTCAGAGGAAGTAATTTTCTGTTTATTTTCGTCCTTCTGATGGGTAGCTCCGTGAATTTTGATGTTAATCTTTTATGCTTGGATCCAGATGGCATGTAATGTGACTTAATGTACTGGTGGTGCGTAACCTCCTGCGCGGTGCTGGCTGCCGGGGGCTCTGGCGGGGGCACACCGGGGTGTGCTGCGCCGCGCTGCTCCCCAGGCTCCTCGGCTCTGGGCAACTGCTTCCGCTGGGTCCCCTTCTCACATAGGTGCTATTTTTTGCTTCTTTAAAAGCTTGCTATGGTTTTTCCACTCTGAGCGCTAAATCGTTTTATTGATTCTCCTTAAATTCAGCCTTAGGTATACAGGTATTATTTTGATGAGTACAATAAAGGAACCAGAGAGACCAAAACCTTTTTTCAAAGCCTGTCTACCCTGATCTCCATGGATTTTCAGGTCTGAAGTGTTATGTGCATGATAAGTCTGAATTAAATTCTCACATATCATGCAATTACCTGTTTAGGCAAGCATCATATACTTTTATTTATTCTCTGAATAAAAAGGGAAGTTACTGAGAGATGGTCTTTTTCCAGGGTAAAAATTATACAAGATTGGTAGAGCAGGACATGCTGTGGAGGAATTGTGCTATATATATATTCAAGACAGCTTAGAGTCAAATAGGGTAAGTTAATAAATTGCATCAAAAGGAGCTGTGAAATTTTATGAAGAAAAAAAATCATATCTGTGTGGAAAGATCTCGAGACAATGACATAAACTGTCATCACAATAGACTGATAATATCCATGAAAGGCTAAGTGAGATTAGAAAAGCTGCAAAAGTAGAAGTTAGACTGTTATGGGTATATTGGCTGGGTTTGAGGATGAAGGTTAGAGACTAAAGATTTTAAATCTTAAAACCCTCTGATTTTTGGAGCAAAATAAATATACTAATCTGAAAAGGTGGACCAAATCTTGATTAATCCTGCATAGCTAACCGGACATTATTCAAGCTACTACTACGAAGTTGGTCATCACGTTATTCAAATTTGACGTCCTGGTAGAAGCAATAAATCTGGCACAGTAAAACATTTAACTTCAAAAAAACCACCTATTTCAAAGGCTCTTTAAAAATAATTTTAAAGGAACAGTTGAGAGTATAATGCTTTCAGGCAGAATGACTTGGAAAGGACACCAAAAGCTGGCATCACTAAAAATTGAAGTGAAAGAGACTCTTCAAAAGTGGACATAATAGCAAAAGAGGGAAAACTTAAAAGAACATACATTCTGATTAATTTAAATGTAAAGCCACAAGAAAAGCTAAAAAGATTCTGATGAATTGACAGTCATAATTAAAATAAAAACAAAACCACCAAACACTCTGAAACCAAGTCTTTAACGGTCTGGCACTCATCCTGCTTTTGCAGTTAATAGGTAATCAATAGTAAAGTAATAAACGATAATAAAAGTCACATTCAAGGAGAGTAATGTGACAGTAGAAGAGTTAAATACGTTATTTTCCTTGGCATGCAGTATAGGACAGCTTAGGGAGGCTCCCTATCAGCTCCTTTTCTTGTGGGAATAGTCTAAGGAACTGTCACAAATTGATGTGTCAGTAGAAGATGGTCAAAACAATCGATAAAGTAACAAAATGACAGGAACAGATGGCAGCATCTTTGGTGAAAAAGGAACTTAAATATGGACTATTAACTGTAGAGTAACCTGTCATTTAAATCAGCCTCGGTGTTATGGAGATGAAGGGGACATACTTCATTATGTGAAAGAGTAGGAGAGGTGATGGCAGGAACTACAGGTAAGCAAGTGTGGCTTCTGTCCCGCCACACTAACAGATAACAAAGATTTTTTTGACACGTGCATAAATACAATATAGTAGGAAAATACAACTTTTCAAGGGAGTCATGCCTGACAAATCAATCAGATTTGTCTGAAGGAGTTAATGTAGATTTGGATAAGGGTGGTCTAGTCAATATAGGGTATATTAGTTTTCTCAGGGCACTTTCAGCAAGGTCCCTTGGGGGAAAAAAAGGCCATTTTATTTATAGTGTGAAATGGGTTAGTAACTTACTAACATATAGGAAACAGAAGGTAAGAATAAAGGGGTTTTTATTTGAATTAAGGGAGACTTCCATTAGGTAAACAGATAAATTACTGGATTTGTGCTGGTCATTGTATTTGTAAGTGGTCAGGAAAAGGAATGAATAGTGAAGTGCTAACGTGTGACCATACATGCTGCTCTATAAACAGCATGTGTAGAGAAGGCTCTTCAGGAATGAGCGTGCAGCATTTCATACAAAACACAGTGACTACTTAGTGAAATTATTAGGCAGTACATTTAAAACAACCAAAAGGAAGCAGTCTTTCTCCCCACGGCATGTAATTACATCGTGGAGCTCATCAGCACAGGATGTTGCAGAGACTTGAACTACAACTGTATTCGAAAAGAGATTCAATAGATTTTTTTGGAGGCTGAGTCCACTAGTGAATGTTAAACAAAACCATCTCAGTGCAAGTCCCTGGCTCAGAAGCTCCCCAGCCTGGGGATTGTGCCATCTTTGTCATAAAAATCTACAGCTGGCTGTTGTCAGACAGAGCGCTCTGCTTGATCAGCCTTTTCCTTTCCCTGCTGTGTCGGGTCTTAGGTGTTCATCTTAAGACCTGGTAGCGATACTTGGAAAAACGTCTTTAGGCAAGGTGATGTTAATTTTGAAGCATATTTTCTATCAGAATGAGTTGGCAACTTAAAGCTATTTTAAAATTATTTTTGTGTTTGTGGGCAGAGGGGAGGATAAACTGCTTCCCCCTGTTTTTGGGGAATGAGCATCTCTGAATTTCTTGTGTGAGTAGTCTTGTCCTGCACTCATCGAATGTGTGTATTTATGCTATAGGCTGACATGGTCAGTGCATACTGCTGTGTCATTGACCTACGGATACACCTCTAGAAAGGTTTCCTTATTTGAGCAGAAAGTATTTGAAGCAGCCAAACCACTTCAAGTATTTTCCCCTGTGCTGGAAGAACCACAAAATGAGAGGTTTTCTTCCATTAAAAGAAATTGTGCACTTTGCATTAGTGAGGCACATCACAGCTTCTTCGTGTTCCTGACAGCGTTCTCCTTCACCTTGAAGTGACACATTACACGTTGTGCAAGGGGCTCAGTCCCCAGCTCGGTGCCAGAATTCATGCGATCAGGTAAATATTTCGTAGTTCTGGCTGTGCTGAGTGGCTCCTTTTTCAGTCCGTGCACAGGGAGAGGTGGCAGTGCGGCGCCGGCCGGTGATGGGTGCTGCGGGGCTCGGAGCTGGTGCGCTGCCTGTGCCTTCTGACAGCGTGATGTTAGCAGTAAATATAAGCTGGCTGCAGCTGAGATCTGAACACTGAACTTGTTTTCCAGTCCCTCCAAAATTTTGCACAGAAGGAGACATTTTTATTTATCTACTGCATGTGCAATGCTGGTGGGATGGAAGAGCAGCAGAGCTTGGCAGTAAAATATGGAAAGTAATGCAAAACAGCAGCGAAAACCTAGTTACAGCTCGTTAGACTGGTTTACTGTCACTAATGATTGGACTGTGTAACCGTTGCAAAGTCAGCAGTATTGCTGTCTGCTGTAATGTCCTCATACTAGAAATGGGAATATTGGTGACAAACTGTGTTTAACGTGTGAAAAATTATTTTTAGCTTTCCACTTGGAATGAAAAGTCTAGTTTAACTCTAGTGGGTTAAATGTTTCCTCACAGAGCAATTAACAGCCTTGTTGACAGAAGGATTGCATTGCTATTAATAGATAAGTATCTCTGTTTCAGTAAATTTTAGCCACCTTGCTTTTGAGCTGTGAGAATTCATAACGTAGCCAGTGTAAGTCATGCGAATGAAGATTGCCGACATACGCAACTCATCCGTTCTCACGTATGGTAGTATATGCTGGTTGAAAAGAAACTGTAACCATTGAGACAGAAAATAATGTGAGGGAATCAAAGTAGTGAAATAACAGTTGCCATGTTTTAACAAAAAGTGAAGAATTTTTCCTTTGATATTACAAACCCGAGTTGTTGAAATACCTCTTTGTGATAGCTCTCCTGAACCGACCAGGCGGCTTGCAGGGGCTTAGTCCTCAGCTCCAGGTCGCTAACAGTAATGCCGTGTTGTGTTGATGTGTAGATGCATTTGTTGTACGGAAAAAGTGATTTCTCCCCCATGCCACCTCCTTCCTTCACCTGAAAGTTGTAGGAGCTGAAGAAGTGGACGCCCCATCTGACAACTCTGAAGCAACCTCAGAGCTTCTTTTAACGTGCGCTGGATTCTGTTAGCGCGCGGCACCAAAACCCGGGTCTAGCGCGCGGAGGGGGAGGCAGATGTGCTGGGCTCTGGTCCTGAGCCGGTGCTGCGGAGCAAGCAGGGCTCTCGCTGGGCTTTGTTCTCATGACAAGACTGCACAAAGCAATTAAGCAGCGTCAGTGCAAGCACCGTGCGCAGGAGGAGGATGCAATTACTGCTTCACCCTGGGGCTGGCAGGCCAAAGTGTACGGGGGGGCATAAAACCCACCACGGTTTCCTTTAAGTAGCTCTTGAATGAAAGGTGTCTAAGATTTATCCTTGAATGCCTAAAACTCCTCCAGAGAAAGACTTCATTTTAATACACGTGGAAACGTTTTCTGTCTTTCAGTGATTGTCCTGGGTTTTTAACACTGGAGCACAGGAGTGTAAAAGGTCTTGGTTATGAGTCATGTCCATTGGTCTTTATATTATGTCTTCTTTATGTAGTTCTCTCTCCCTAATTTTCACTACTAAAGTATATTTTGGTTTAGGATTTAAAAAAAAAAAAAATCTGTTAGCATTATTTCTTGACCACTTCTGCTACTGAATTCCTGGAATCCAGTTCTGGTTTATTGCTATACCTTATGTCCATTTCTTTTCTTTTTCACTCTTTCCCACATTTAAAAACCTAAGAAAATGGAAAGGATTTATTTTTTAGGTGAAGGCATATGTCCAGTCTTTGAAAGCTATCAAACCTGGTAGATTCCCAGGAAAAAAATCCTGGGAAAAAGAGAATCCGCTGTGTTGAATTCTGCATAACGTAACTGCGTTGTACTGGGGGATGTGTCCAGTTTTAATGACAGTGAAATTTTCTCTTTCTCATGAGAGGAAGAAGTCCCTCCGTGACTCCCTGTTTGCTTGCCAAACTCATCTCAGCCGCTCTTCCTTTTGATCAGCTGGCTGCTTCGCTCTCTCACTCTCTTCAGGAGGGAGAAGCTAATGGGAGGGAAAATAAACCAGACACGAGGGCTTTCCTTCCTGAAGATGTGTTGGCACATAACTGACATAAAACTACCTGAACCTGCAAGTAAATAACTGACCTTGAAGAGAGATTCATAATAATGCACTTGTAGAAGTTTTTCTGTGTTCAGACGCACTTCATTTTTTTATATTAAAAAAAGCTGATCGTTAATCCTGTAATATTTTCTGATTTGATGGACACTTGCTCTGAAGCAGTGTAGCTGTGTACATATATATATATAATTAAATTTGGAACTGGGGAAACTTGGTGTCAAGTGAAGGAGACAAACAGTTTAAAAACAAAGGGGGTGTTCTCTTGAGTGACGTATGTTGTATACAATTACTGTGGATAAGCTGTCGCATTTTGTATTCTAGTTCCTTATTAAAATTGTCTCTTGCTTGCTTAGGGCTAAATCTGAATATTGCTACTTCATGGTAACACACTTCCAATTTGATCTAAGCAGGGAAAAAAAAAGCTGATGTTACATGCTAAAAATTTAATATTAAACCATATGACTAATTTTAGTTTTAGAATATTCTTTTCTCTCTTTTTTGCCATAAGAGGCTTATATTTTACCCGACTTTAGACTTCCAACACAAAGCTAAGTGAGATTTACCTAGCACAGTGTGGAACAGCTTATTTTAAGGTGGAAAAAGTCATTAGCTGCCTCCTGCTGAGACCTTGTATTGAGAAAGCTAAATTATAAGCCACTGAAGTTTAGCATGAAGAAGTGGTAAATTAGTGTTTATTATTTTACTGTTTCCTGCTTGGAGCTCTCGGGCTTGTTAGTTGAGCATATTACATGACCTTTTTGAGGTGGCTGGGGATGGGGCAGGAATTGAACTGAAAGAAGAATCTTGTTAGAACACTTAAATAAAACACTAATTTCTCATTGCACAGATTGATAGGAAAACTGTTCACCCCCATCTATGGAATCCTCTTGGTACCACTGCCTGCTGCGGTGTTTCTAGAAGGAGTAAAAACCAAAATGTTGGCTTTGCTGCTTTATCTTGGGAAGTTTTTCAGCTTTTTCTTAATTTTTTTATTTTTATTTTTTTTTTTATTTCCTTGCAGCAACTGAATATCCTTAGCAGAAGTATCTGGCGGGCAGGTTTAGACGGAGCAATACAAAATGCAACGTATTTTAGGGTCTCTGAAAGGATGCCGTGCCTACCTCAGCAAATGAAATGTTCGATTGGACCTGAGGAAATAGATCAGCATTCAGTTTCAAGGATGATATCCCACTACAATTAATGGTTCTTTATTGTTTTTTACAAGCCCCTTTCTAGTTATAAGTGTTTTGGGGCTTTTGGGAATATTTCATAGGAATAGTTTCTGCAGATTTTATTAGGTTAAAAGTGTATTTGTCCGGCACAACAGAAGTAGTTAGATTGAAAAGGATGTTTTAAAAAAGGGCTTGTGATGATTGAAAAGTTTTCACCTAAGAAGGAGGATTTTTATTCGTAGGAACTGCGGACCTTGTTGATGTTAAATAGACTGTATCTCGACAGCTTTGAGAACTTCACAGTATTTTTCTTGTCTTGCGGAGAGCTGTAAGATGGGTGAGGGCCCACCTCTCATGTCATGTCACTTTGCGAGAAGTAGCAGGAATGCAGCTGCAGTGTTTCGTATGTGTCATCTGTCCTACGAAGTCTTTTTGTTTAGTTCTGAACTAACCTCTGGCCCGGAAAAAGACACAGAGTGATATAGCCCATTTTAAAAACATGGAAGGATGGAAAGGCTGTAACTGCATGCCCTCCAGGGTAGGGTGCAGGGCTTTGCCACTGTAAAGGTCAAGAGAGAAAATAAGAAAGGATTTTCAGAGTTTAAAAAAGAAAGACGTAGTTCAGTCTCTGTTGATACGCTGGTTATTTCAAGGTCAGGCTTGCAATAATGAATTGTTCCACTATTGCTTATTACGGTAATAGTTCTATCTTTAAGTAAGGGTTGCTCACTCCTCTCATAGCAGAATTCAAAATTCAGTTATTTATCCTCCAGAGCCTCTGTATTTGTTCTCATGAGGCTTCAGAGGGAGTGTGCAAGTCCTGTACTGCTTTTACAGAAGTCCCTGTCTGTACTGATGCAAAGGAAGGGGACATCCTTTATATGGGACTGGAAAGAGGTGGTTGGGAGGATAGATCTATGACAAGAACATGAGACTTAATTTGGGAACCTTTTTTCTGTTGGCAGCTATTGGAAACCAAGGTACAAATACAGATAGACATGTCATTGAAAATCTATTTTTGAAATTATATTATGTTCAACTCTGTGTACTTACTGCTAGGAGAATAAGGTAGAAGTGCTGCTGGCATTTCATAGATTAAAGAAAGACATATACATATCAAGTTAGAAAAACAGCAAAGCATTATTTTATGTAGAATTACCACTTTTTATTTAAATGGAACACACTAGCTTGTATTCAAAAGGGTTTTTGCCAAGACTTTGTGCCTTGTACAGTAGTAAGAGACTATAACAAGGAAATTGTATTATACAATAAATATATTTTCATAAACTAAATTCTTGGCTTCTTTAACTGTAACCTTAATATGTACAATATATAATTACAGTGCCTTATAAGCATTTCTTAACAAGACATTTTTTTGAGCAATCACTAAAAAGCCATAATCAATAATAAAAATGAGGGCAATAGCACTCAGACCACAATAAAAGCATCATTAAAATGTAAATTCTAAGGTACACTACATTAAATTTGCCTCATTACGTGTGCAATTAGGGAATAAACAATAAAATGATGATAATTTTTCTACAATTTCTTATCCTAACTGCCTTTTTGAAGTTTAATTAATGTTAAAAAAAAAAGAGAAAGTGGTGGGATAAGGCAGAGTTTAACAAGCAGTGCCATCCTTTAGAGTGATCAATGATCACTGCCTGCTCGTGGTCCTGGGAGCTGCTGTTTGCTTTGGCAGTAAAAAATGTGCTGCTGCCTTCAGGTGCTGCGGGTGGTTTATCCCCCTCCCGGGAGAAGGCACACGCTTGCGGAGGAACGAGGGAGTGATCCTGCCCTGGCCGAGGTGAACAGCGGCGTTCCCGCTCCTTGGGGAAACAGGAGCAGGCCTCCAGAGTTAACTCTTCACATTTTTTTCTACTAAGATAAGATGTTAATTAAGATAGCAGTCGCTGAAGGTCTGATTTTAATATATATATGCTGCTATTTGTGTGTAAATTTTGTAATCCGTCATTTTGGTTTCACCTGGACAGACACATTAGCTGCAGGTTTGGCACTAACAAAAATCGGCAGAAAAATGTGCCAGAGCTGTTCTAGCAAGAATAAATGGTACAAGTATCTTTCTTTTCTTTCATATCTGCTTAATCTTAAATATTCATTTGGAATACTGTTGTAAATGTTCCATTGTAGATATTTTGATGTTACTTATTGCTGGTAACTAAAGTTTGAAGAGATATTAGGTATTAAGTAGACCAACCTATTGGCTTGGGGAGGTTGCCTTCCCAGCTGAAAGAATTGACCTGTCATCCAACTGGTGAGAGAGCTAGACGGGGCCAGTTTGGGGAATGGGAGATGAGCTTCTGCAAGACCTTGACCATCTTTCTGTGTAATAGGATGTACTGAGGTTTTGTTTCCCTTAAATGCCATAATTCCAAACTTCCAGCATGGTTCCCCACAGGGCGTGGAGAGGTCTGTCTCAGTGGATGCAGAGCCATCACAAGCTAACTCTGCCTGTGGGGTGTGCGTTGCGTTTGTGTGTGGGGTACAGACATCTCACTGCTTTATCTGCCTTCTTCAATTTGCTTTGTGCATGAAGATAATTGAGATACCTCATCTGCAACATTAAAACAGTGCTATTCAGGCACATAGAACTGACCCCTCATTTGAAAAAAGCTGTTGTTCCTGATCCACAGCTTACTGGTTACCTACACAAATACCTAGGGTAAGGGTGCACGGCAGACTTTGAAGCTGGATTATCTGAACTGATCCTAATGAAAAATAAGCTTCTGGTCAGATGTTACTTAATGATCCTCATTGTTCAGTGTATTTAGGAGGCTTGAGGACAAAGGGAGAGTTCGTTGTCGACAGGAAAAGTCTTTATTCTTTACTGGTGTTTAATAAGAAGTACAGGAAAGAAAAATCTGTATTTATTCATTTTGCACATATTATGTTGCCAGGATTTGCATTGGTTGAGAAGCATCTGGAAAAGAGTAGGACAAGGATAACTGTGGCATCTAACAAGTGTTTTGAGGAGAAACCCAGTTGGGAAGTGGGACATTACTTAAAAGCTTTACCAGAAAATCATGAGCTATGAAAATTAATGAAAATACGGCATGAAATTGGATCATTTTTTGATGTTGCATTGTTAGTTAAGCAGTCATTACTGAAATTTTGGGTGTAGGTTAGAGATTTCATAAATACTGAAGATGAACTTTACAGATCACATCTAATAACTTTTTGCCAGTCTGCAGGAAAAACAGACCTCGCAGCATTTATTGTCTCCCCCATCAAACTCTTGGCCGTGTTACCTTGATAGGGACATGAGTGCGTCAGCCTGCGGCTCCTTTGTGCCCAGACTGTCCGGCACAAGACGGCTGAGGATCGTGTTAGCTGGAACGTTTGCCCCTGCAGACGTCCTCCCTGCCCGCGTCCCGCTGCGGCTGGGTAGCCGAGGAAATTGTACCAACCCGTGCTAGGGTTTGGGACAGGAAGCAAATGACACCGTGTTAATTGGAACCGCAAAAAGGAATTTAAAGTGGAGGACAAATAATTGCCAAAGCTAAAATTGGGCCATAAGGCAGTTGATGCTGCTGATAGAAAAGGCCAGTGTAAGACTGTCTAGTTGGAAATACTTGGAGAAATGTTCTCTGTGTAATTAAAAAGATGACCCACGTACATTATTTTGAAGTGATGGAGAAACAGGTGATTTCTTTGCAGATAACGAGGTAAATTTATTTTTCCAGCTAGTCATGTTTCCGGGAGATTTTTATCTAGTAATTGTGTTTGTCTGCAGTGTACAGATTGATGGGGAACTGATCCTGCTTAGCTTGTGATGTCTGTCAGGATCACGGTATTAGAAGGTATGACTGACATGCTGATTTTTCAGGTATTACCTTCAGGAATCCCAGCACCTTGAAACAAGGAAATAAGAGATATTGAACAGATGTGCGAGTTTGCAAATACAGCGTGAATGCCAGCTTGGGAGTATCAAGCAGCCGTGCAGTGAGGATATGGGGAGATACTGTTCTGTAGCTTGGTTAAGTATCCAGATATATCTAAATCTTCACGAACTAATATATTAAGCCTCCTTCCTAACCTCTAAAGTACAGAATGAGGACAGTGAAGAATGAGTGATTAAAGTAGAGACAAATATACCAACTTGTCACAGAAAGAGTTCAATAATTTTGATTCGTTGCTAAAGGGGGGAAAAAAAAAAGGATATAAGCTCAGGTACAAACTTTAAATTAGCTTAACTTGCTGATGCCTTAAGACTGGGGATTAGTGAATTTAATTATGGGAGCCAGGAAACACATTAAGATAACGTTGGGCCTTAAACTAAAACCCACAAAGCAATGAAATTAAAGTTGGTGGTTTGTGTTCCATCTTTATAGTGTCCTATTCTTATTGCACTGCCTCGCAGGGGGCCCTTCCTGCTCCACTCGCCTCTCGGCATATGCTTTTGGGTACATTTTGTTTTTTAAAATCCCCTATGAATGAGTGACCTTCATGAGCTTTTCATGATGTAGGGAATGGTGTGCTTGATTGTCAGATTTGTACATGGAGTAAGGTCTGGTTTACCCCGTTTATCTTCCTGTTCAACCTGGTCTACTATTCATTGTTGGGTTTTGTATCCAGAGTTTGTATTTACTTTCTATTTTTTAAGAGAGAAACTCAAGATTAAACACTTTTAAGACAGCTTTTATGAACAGTCCTAAGTCTTAGTCTGTTTGCTGTCAAATTATGTAATACTGACCTTTCTGTTGCCTACATGGGATGATGATTTTTTTCTTTCACGTGCTGGTATGGAAGTTACATGCCCCTTACCATGCATTTTTAGCTTAAAAGTGATACAGTTTTTGGTGGAACATAAGATTGTTTTGAAGAAGGAAACCAATTTACTTCTCTTGGTTTATGTCATCCTTTCTTATGCTTTCTATTACTTAGTGTGACTTTTTGGGTATTTACTATGTGTCTTTATCTGATAAAAATGCAATAGCCTTTAAAACAGACTGCGATTTAGAAGTACTGTACTCTCCTGCTTCAAACCAAAGGAGCCGGGAATGTTACATCTGTGACTCTGGAGAGGTTTTAAGGAAGAGAAAACGTTTGAGTCCCCTTGAAAGACTTAAAGAGCTTGAGTGTCAGAGAAATCTATGACTGCATTTATCAATAAGATAAATGCTTGAGACACATACCAAAGGGAAAAAGCGTGCACAGCCCTGTAAGTGTCGGCACCATACTGAGGAAAGGAGCAAATCTCAGGATTCTTGTGTTTATCGTCGTTATTATTTATTAGTGATAAGCACTTCCATGAAACTTTCACAATTCCCATTATTTCACAATTTCCCAGTGTTCCGCAAGAAGGAAGAGATCAAAGAAACCACTGCTCAGAGTTGAACCTTTATATTTGAATTATTTTTGGGGAGGGGGAAGCTTAAAACTGCGCTTTACAGTAATATGTGCATTATGGTCATCTGAATTTCTATAGGGAAGAAATGTATGAAACTAAGTAAATGACAAATATAGTTACTAATATCACTGGTAAATCAGTGGTATTGTAAAGATAACTTTGAGTTCATTGTATTAAATTATATTAAAAATACAGGGAATAACAGACTGAAACTTGGAAACTAATGCTGCTTCTTTCTGCAAACCTTGTCTGGTTTTGTGGCTTTATTTGTTGAGTTTAGCAGTCTTCTGACCCACGCTGTAGTCTCAGCTTTATGTCAGTTCATATATTCCTTGTTTTATGGATCATTGGAAGATAATTCTGTTATTTTCTATTGAACCATTAGTAAATAAAACGTCAGAATTTTTCAGGTGCTGCTAAGTCCAGTATCCGGCTGGTGTATCAGTTGCTGTCAAGTGCCTTGGCATCTGATTCTTTGTTCCAGTTATTGTTTATTTCCAATGTTGGTTTGAATCGTTAATCCTGACCCTGTTTTTCCCAAAATAAAAATAATTTTTAAAATGTGTCTTTAATAGTGTTTTTTCTTATGTCTTCCATACCGCTTCTAAAAGCATGATTTGGAAAGAAAACAGCCAGACCTCTTACAGCTCCTCCCAATTCAGTTTATGTTGTGTGTTTTCGTTAAACCCAGGCAGGCGTTCCCTGCCTTGTGTGGCCAAAGAGCACCGTGGTGCGCCTCCCTGGCAGGCTCTTTCTGGAGAGACAGCTGGAAATTCAAACCCTCTTCCTGGGTTTGACAAACGTGAAATTTGTAGTTTGTGGTAACAGATCTTTAGGCAGACTTTGGAATTCAAGAGTTTCGACCTATGTTATGTGCTGTCCTTCAGCTTTCTGGATCACAGAGCGGTATCGGGACAGCAGTTTGTAGCGAGGTGTCAGCATGCCCTCGGAAGGAAGGAATTTGCCTGCTCCCTAATGAATTAAACTGACAGATGGCATTTAGAGGTCTGTTAAGTCTTCCAAGCCTTCTTGTTGAGTTGTAACGTTAGAAATTAGAGAGTTAAGGTGAAACTTGGAACAGTCCCACCTTCGGGTAACATGGGAAACGCTACATTACCTTGACATCCGACTTTGAAGCTGTTACAAAACCAATATTGGCCTCTCTAGTCTGCCAAAGATGCTTATTTTAAAACCTTCTTTCCCCATGTTGTTTGCTAAAGTCATCATCTTTTTATTCTTTGCTTAGCATCCATCTGTTCTTATATCTGTCCATTTTGAAGAACTTCTTATTCCAATAAACATTTTATTTGCATTCTGGTTGGTATCTTCTTGAGGACCTTGTGGTCACTACTACATGGTATGCAAATTTATTCTCTTGCTGTGCAAATTTATTCCCTATTTTAACTGCATATTTCAGAGTAATTCTCTTGGTTTTTGTTTTATTTTGTTCCAGATAATTAAAAAGTGTAGAATAGCTTAATAGTTAAGGTTGTTGTGTCAAAAACACTTGGGTCATTCAAAAAACTAATTAGTCAGCCTGGCGGGGAGTATGGTATAGTGAAGGGATTGTCCCATGCTGGGCCTAATGGCTTTCATTCTTCCTAGAAGCACGCCGAATTTTCACTCCGAGTATTAAACAATGCAGTTAGAGACTGAGGTTTCTGTGTTTCAAGCTTGTTTTTTATTTCAGGGACAGTGCATAGTGCGTGGCTGGGGGAGCGGTTCTGGTGCGCGGGCTGTTTGCAGATACCTGCTCTCCATCAACACCGAGCTTGTGCTCTTCCTCACTTGTATAATCACATCCTGTTGTCTGAGTTCCTCTCGGGATCTTTTTCAGTCTTGAGTGTTGCAATTTTTTTCAGTGTTTGTATGAGTTGGTGTCTTGTTTTGACAATGACACTATGGTCATTCCCTTGTCACTGCTGTGATGGCCATTTCAGGACGTTATTGTTAGCTCTACATCTTGGAAGTCTGCTAGTTAAAAGCCTGGAAACTTAAGTCTATTTTAATGTCATGTAATTGCAGAGAAAATGGAAAATTATTTGAGATTCTCCTTATTCAGCACTTTCTTCAAAAGGAGTCCTTGTTGATTGTTCCGTAAATACCAATTCTGATTAATAACAGGAATTTGCTTACTGGATCCACAAGAATATACGTTGCACATGATCATCCATCCCATTCCTCTGTCATAGCGAGGCAGTCTGTGATGCTGGGCACATTTTCTCCCACTTCTAATTAGAGGTGCAGTGTCACATACAGCAGAGATGCACTGTCTCTCTGGAGTGAGTTTCACTGGTGCTGGCTCCTTCTTCTGCTTCTCTGCCCTGGCCAGCTCATCACTGGTGTCCCCTGCAGTGCAGCCATCGGGTCCAGCTCAGGATGGTGTAGACGATCCTGGGTTGTGCGCTGCTAAAGCCGTACTCTTTGTTGCTGCATCTGCTTGCCCAGAGAAGCTGTGGCTGCCCCATCCCTGGAGGTGTTCAAGGCCAGGTTGGACGGGGCTTGGAGTAACCTGGGCTGGTGGGAGGTGTCCCTGCCTATGGCAGGGGGTTGAACTAGATGATCTTCAAGGTCCCTTCCAACCCAAACCGTTCTATGATTCTATGATCTAGCTTGCAGTGTTGGAAACTAGGGGCTCAGGGGTTTGCAAACTATCTGGGTGCAGGTGGTGGAGAGCCCTATTTCCAAGTGCAATGATAAATACTGAATGACCTCGCTAAGCCTGCTGACTTGTCTGTCTGTCTTCATGCAGAGTTTGCGGGCGTACTAAGTAGTTTCTTTATGAAAAAATCCTTGAATTCCAAATATACTATTCACAGTAATTGCACTTTAAGAAGAAAAAAAAAAGTATTGCAGTTTGGTTATTTACAGTGCTCTCTGCACAGCGTCTTTTGTAACAAATAAACAAAGCTCAACCCCTTATGTTAATCCTTAACAGTGCTTTTTCCTGTTACTTTTTTTTTTCTTTTAAGATGTTACTCTTGGTCCTCAGTCTCCACAGACTTTTAAATCTGTGAAAAGTTCTGTATAAAGGGATTAAAGGCAAGGATGATGAGAGATAGAAAAAGGTGACATTTTTAACAAAGGACTTTTTAATCTGAAAAAAACCCCAGATAGTAAAGCCTTTAGGTACAGGAGAAAAAATACCACTAATGAATAAATTACTTGTTTCTCTATCAATTCTCTGTGGGCAAGATGAGTTGCCCAACTCTTTCCTGTCCTATTTATTTGGGGTCATTGACCTAATGACTTAGACCTTTACATGATCCTGTTTTTGAAATAACCAAGGGGTAAGCCGTTTCTCTTTTGGGGTTATAAATTGCGGAAAGAGCAAGTCACAGAGTGAGGTGAGGCAGTGGCAGCAGTGTACTGAGGTGAGAACAACACGCAATGGCTGTTTGGTGTTACAAATAACTTCTGTACTTGACCTTCTGTTTATTGCATTGTAAAACAATTTAGAAGTACCTGGCTAAATAAAAGAGAACAATAGTATCCGTGATGGGACAGTGCAATGCACAATACAGACAAGCAATCTTAAAGAGGTAAGATGAAGGTATTTGAAGCATAGGACAGTTTTTATAGGCTTTTGAGTGGAAAGATTGCAATGCAACAAATCACAATTTTGTGATGGTCTTTGAAGCTGATATGAAAAGTAATGTGGCACTGATTTAGCTGCGTGTATGCCACCTGTGATGTAATTGGTTTGCACTACTTGTTCTTTCATTTATTAAAAATGTACTTAGTATTTATTAAAACATGGAGTAGTGCTGGGTATTTTTTGAAATTCACTATGAACAGTCAAAAATCTGTCACAATCCTTCGTGATAAACAGTTGGTCCTGCATTACTCTTTTGTTTTCACTTTCTTGTTTGGCTAATCTTGCTTATTAAAAATCCAGGAACATGTGACTCTTTTGTGAGACCATCTGCAGTAGTTCCTTGGCCGTGTTTAGTGCTCCATCCGAATATATCTCCTACTATTTATTCTATATTGATGCTCCCTCTGTTACAGTCCTCAATATTTTATTGGGGCAAGGTAGTAAATATGCCAGAAATACTCTTTATTCTGTGGTGGTTGTAAGTTCTGGCAAGTGTTTTTCAGCCGTGAAAAGGTGAAGTGGTAATGTCTGTCCCTTTTCCAGCAGGGTAGTGGCTGTATCATTTATCCATCACATAGGCGCTGGGCTCGACCTTTTCCTCTGGCAGAGTAGGTCCCAGCAGTTCGTGCTCGCAGGAGGCTGCAGCTCCGCAGCTGCTGAGCTCTCTGCACCAGTCGGACTAGTGAGCGGTTGAAATTCTTGTTCTCCATGTGAAATCCCACATTTCTGGAGCAGGACTGAAGCTGCCCCGTAGGTGTTACCAAATCATCCGCGTCTGCCTCTGATGCTCGGAATTATTTTATAAGAAGTGAAGCAGTGCAGATGCAAGAGTGGAAAAATGTCTGGTTGTGGTGAAAAGCGATTCTTCTAGCAGAGGAGGAACATTTTTCACGCTTCAGATGAATGTTTTAACTGTTGGGCTGTTGGATAAGAGACTGCTGGTACCATTTCCTGCATTTCAAGCTGCATCTCTTCATTCCCCTATCTAAAAGAAACAAAGCCCAACCAAACAAAAAAAACCCACCCACTGGGTTCCTTTTTTGTGCTGGCAAGTGGAAAATGGCTTTAAATATGCCGTGTTTGATGGTATCCAAACAAGTGTCCTTAGCAGTTCACAGCAGCCCCACTTGGCACTTTCACCTATCCATCCTCAGGGTATTTCCCTGGACTTTTCTCTGGATATTGAAATGTCTGAGTTAGCCATCGTCGATGGCTGATAGCTAATTTCAAATTGTCTTTACAGTGAATTTTAGCTTTCCAGTGAAATACAAAGGTTAAAATAAAGGGTCAAAGCGTGACAAGGTGGTGTGTTAAGAGATGCCGGACTGGAGCACTTGTGCTGTCTCCTGTTGCAGACTTCAAGTTCTGTCTTGTGGCAGCAAATTTGGCAGCTGTGGATGCTTAACCTTGGGTGTGTTTGCCTGCTTCTGTGGTGGATTTGTTAGGGATGAACCTGTGCATCAGAAATCCTTCGAAATTGCTTCCTTAAATTAGACTTACCACACATCTCTCTTCTAGCGTGGTCTATTCTAGAGCAGATCTTCCAACTTTCGTTTTTTCCTGTATAAATTCTGTGCTTTCAGGCATAGGAAGCTGTTGCTATTTTTGCCTCATAGGTAAGGCTTAAGGTTGACTTCTGACAATTTTGTCCTTGTTGTATTTATCCTGTCCCCCTAAATGTTCTTCCGTGATTTCTTGACTTGCAGTGCTCACTGTCTAATCTTGATGCAGGTGGGAGATCCCCTCTGCGATGTCAAACCATGGGCTCGTCCAGCGCAACAGCACGTCACCCACGGTGGTCAGCAGGAATTCAGAACAGGGCAGGCACCTCCAGCTCTTTCCTCGAGGCACCCTCGAGCCTTCAGCAGCTTGTAACTTCCCATCTCCCTGCGGTGGACGCACTCCCAGGAGGCGAGGTGGGTAGCTACTTGTCATCTCCAGTGGCAGCAAAAGAAACTGCTTATACCGGCTGTACAGAAAACTGACATTTTCCCACTGCAACAGTAACATCTGCATAGCACACGGTACCTCTCATGTCCTTTCCCTGGATGGCAGGTTACTGCGAATGCGTTCCTAAGCCTTTTTGCTTCAGTTTGAGATGGTTATTTATTGATCTGCTTCTGGCAGTTGGTAAAATGCCAACCTTAAGTATTAGCTACTGGCCTTGTTTTATGTAAACCTTATAAAATTTTATTGTTTCTCTTCAATGCTGAGAATGTGAAAATGTTTCTCCTAGAATGGTTTAGAACAAGGCTTTTGATATTGTCTGCCTTAGCCCTTAAAACTCTCGTTGTGCAGATTTCAAAAACGGCACATGAAAGATTCCCTCGCCCATCCTTCTTGCATTTGAAAAGGAAACGTTTTAAAGCCAGTGACCTGTCTGTAACAACGCTGGGAGGGAGGGAGGCAGGGGGGAAGGCATGATGACATTCAGAATTCCTGCAGATAGAAATGGGTAATGAACAAGAAACAGCCCAAACAAAATTCTTAGCCAACTCTTGTTCTATAAAGTATTGCAACAAAACATAATATTGTACCTCCTTTGAAAGTAGAATATAAAGGTTTTTTCATATGAATATCTGGATACTAATTGATCTTGTAGTGAGGAAAAAGATACAGGAGAACATCTGGCCTGGGGATTGTTTTCCTGCCACGGAAGTGTTGGAGAGCACTACAGGGTTACTTGTACCAACTGGAGAAATGGAGACAGCTGTGATGAGATTCACAGAACCTATTAACAATCAATCTTCCTGTGTGATTAATATGCAGTTGCTACAAGCAGGTGTCTGTGTATTGATAAAGGGAACATGTACAGAATGTTTTAATAAAACATGCTGACCCTTATTACTATAAGCAGGTTTGTTTATAAGGACTTTCTTGGAAGAATTTCAGGAGTGTCACTATTCAGGGCTGATACATGACTCAACACTTCTTATAGATGAGAACTTTTGAGAATATTTTGCAGTTAGTTAAATATGTTGTCATTTTAACTTGTCCACCTATTCTGTATCTGTTTTCCTAGTATTTGGTCCACATTATCTTTATCATGAAATTATCATTTAAATTTTTGTTGTCTCCTTGTTATCTGTTTAGATTGATTAATCCCTATTGTAGTGAGAACACTCCTAGCAGAGCTACATAGCATTTATCCTGTTGTAGCCTAGACATATTGCTGAAGACTACTCCTTATTTAGCCTCACCTGTTCCTTGGAGAAACTAAAGATTTATAATTTTAAGACTGGAGGAAGCAGTCATGGTAATGGTGTCTGACCTTCTGTGTCACAAAAGCCATTGCCTTTTACTGGGTGAAATAATTGCTCTGCTTGTGTCCTCTTAGAAAACTGCCGTATTGTATGGATTAAAAATGACCAGTGAAGAAATGAAAAATAAAGGGCTTGAAAACAGGTGTTTGGATAATGTAAGCTGTTTTTCATGCTTTAAACTTTGGGTTTGAGTTTTCTGCAATTATATATGGAATAGCTGACTTCCATAATCCCAGATTGGGTAATAAAAGATTAATCAATTGGTAAGAGCATAAACTATGGGAAACAAAAGTAGGTTGCAACAAAGTTGAGAGGAAACAGCGTACTTGAATCCTGGTATTTCTGATAGTGATTGACAACTTCTTGTATCCAGTTATGAGTTTATGGTGTCAGTTTAACTTACAAAGAGGTAGTTTTGTTTAGCTCCATATAGATAACCGAGGCAGACCTGGTTGCAATATCCAGTGGTTTCAGAAATTTTGCATAATGTGAGTACTCCCAAAGAGTTAAACTGACAGAGTACACTCATCCATATCCTTTCTGCACTTGTAATAGAGATAATATTGATGACTTTCATGTTAATAAATCATCTAGCTAGTATTTGTGGTGAGTTGCTTATGCAGTTAAAATTCCAGTCTAATTCAGCTTCCTTGTATGGGAGACTGTAGAAAACCAGCAGAATCTGTGCCCGTTCCTCTGTCTTGTGAGGCTTCATATTTCTCTTGGTGAAGTTAATTGTAGATTTCATTCGGGTTTTACGGCTGAAGAATGCCACCACTTTGATAGCATGTAACAGCCTTAGAAGCAGATTGTGAAAGCAGGCTTTTTCTGCTTTATTTTTGTTTTAATTTTGCTAGGCATTTCACTTGTCTCTAAACCCTGCAGTACTGCAAAAATGGCACTGTAATTCTTTGTGTGGAAAATACTGGCACCAGATCTAACGTTAGCCTTTTCATTACTCACCTTTTATGGTAATCATCAGAGAGACCCAGAGAAAAGGGGTTGTATAATGTACAGTAGCAGATTTCAACTGGGTCTAAACAGATGGAAGCAGGAAATGAGAAATAGTGACAAACGTTTCATGCCTTGTATTCTTTGTTATAAATTCATCTGAATGCTGAGTTGCTGTGTATATGTGCAAAATCAGTCCTCATTGAATTTTAGGAGCATGATTTGTTTTATGTTTGTCATCTATATAGCCTTTGGCTCATCCCCTGTGGCAGTAAGCATATAATAATACATTTTTATAGAGCTCTGTTTGCTTTTGTGTATTTTCTTGCAGCAATTAAGTGTTTTAATTTCTTATCTCCTAAGAATTTGTTTCTGGTTTTAGTTCTCTCTTGTCTAATCCATGCTGCTTTGCTGCCAATGTTATCACTGCTGTTCATAGGCAAGAATGGAGTTTCACTTGTGCCGTGATAGAAAGGCTGAAAGATCAAACTAATTCATTGTCTTGCGTCTTGTTATACCACTATCAGGTAAAACACAAGTTTTATGACAAATAGTGCAGTCTGTCCCCGAGTCACAGCCCTAAAGTTTGGTTTGATTCCCAAGGCTGCACCACAGGGATCTACGAAATTCTTGTGGCTTCCAGAACTACTTGTTAGAGATACAACGACTGAAGTTCAGTAGTGCTAATCAAGGTCAAGAGTAAAGTGCTCTCGTTCTGCATATTACAAGCAGCAAAAGATGAGAATTAGAAAGAAAAGTCATGGCCATAGAAGCAAACCAAAAATAATGCGAATTAAAGGTAGTGCCTGCTGCCAGCTGTGTGTAATTATTCAAAGGCAGTATTTGCCTAAATTCATCTAATTAGACAAAGCAGCCCATCTGAGTTGTGACCCACCAGAATTGACATGGGTGGTTATTTTAGGCAAATTAAGGAATTCTGACAATAAGGCAGTAACACAATGTGGATCTGAGTAGGGATGAAGATACTTTTTGAAGTAAGTTGTATTAGCTTAGTATGTTAATGTAGTCCTAAAGGATTTTCACACAAGGCATTTTTCATTCAGTCAGTTGTCATTGCTGAAGAGCCCAGTGATGAGAGAGAGGGACATGCACTCCAGCAAATGAGGAGATCTGGAGGCATCAGCCTGGAGGACTCTGCTGGTGGAATTACCGACATGGAGCTTCTCAGCTACTGTCTTGGCGAAGCAGCTCCCACAAAAGATCACGTTTAAAGTTGGTAGAAGGAAAAGAAATGGCGAAGGCATACACATGGTATCCCACTGCAATGCCAGGGTGCTTGTACTGATGGGGCATCGCTACAAATGTGCATTCTCTGACCTCTTTAAAAGACCTCGGGTGGAATTGGAAGCCACGGATCTAAACCATGAATTGAGGCACCTTTGGCATTCTGGTTCAGACCTCGCCTTGTGAAGAAGTCAGTGGTTTGATGTGATGAAGTGTTTTGAATGTCAGAGTGGGTGTGCTCCGCTGTCTGCAGAGTGCAAGAGTAGAGATGTGTAGCAGGAAATTTGACTGATAAACCAGCACAATTTATTCAGAATCAGTTAATTCTACATTTTGTTGGTACAAAGTGAAGAATATTGCAGAATGGGACCACGTATTCGTACAAATAAGATCTTGAATTATTTTTCTCCTTATGCCACCTGTTCTAGCGGCTAAAAATAATATAGAATTTTATATTGTATTATTACTTGAAAATGGAAACAAATGAAACAACGCTGTGCAGCAGTCATTTTCATTCTGTGCTATCCATTCCCATGTCAGGTCTCTATTAGTCATGATCAGTGGCAGCACAGGCAGGGCTGCTGCTGCTTATGCTTGTGGGCAAGTGTTTGCATTGTAGCTCATTGATTCTGGGAAATCATAATAGAACTGAGACTGTGCTTACTCCTGTAACTATTTGCTTACCTTAAGTTGGCAGAGGCTGATTGAATCTGAAGATAAACAGCGTAATATTTCCAGTAGAAGTATTGGACTCATAAATCTTCACTTCACCCCTCTCTTAAAATTTCATATTCTGTAAAGAAAAGATTGTAGATGGGGTAACCAAAATGTGGAACAACTTGTTCAATCATCCCTTCCACTGATGCTGCTGGTACTGAATTATCCTTTCTTACCGTAGAGTACATGCCTCTGTTGTACGTGACTCCCACTTACCAACTTGGGGATGTTGCCATTAAGGTGCAGAAGTACTGTTAGAATGATTTTTGATACAAAGAAGACATTTACTCTCCCTTACAACGAATAGTTCCTTGCACCGAGGGGTTATTGGAGGTTTGCAATGTGGATTTAATTACAAATATGGCAGTTCTCATGTCACTTGTTGTCTTGTTGTTACATTCCTGACTCAGCATATTGGCAGTTGGTGCCTGTTTTACTGGGTGCGCAGTTATACAGAGTTATTTAAAGGTTGATGTTAGCGTATTGGGAAAAAAACCCAAACAGGCAACTGTGTATAATTGCTGAGTACTGAAGCATAACGTTTGACAAACCTGTGTCACTGAGTGGCTTCTCTGGTAACAGTAGTCAGATACAATCTTACCAGAAGTTGGGTAGTTTGGCATGAACTTACCTTACAGCTGAGACTGATGGTTGTCAAAGTCAGCAATTAATTCATGTAGCGTAGAGAACTGCGAGAAGAGAAAGATTAGGAAACAGTTTTGTGTGAGATGCTGAAGTCAGGTCACACTTTCAGGCAAATGGCTTGTAGGGGAACTTGTAAGGACAGCCAGGCCGGTTTAGAAATCCCCAGGCTGGTACAGGGTGAGGTTTGAATGGCTGTACTGGCTTTTATATATAGGAAGAACAATAAACCTGAAGTATTTACAGAAGGATGTGACAAGAAGCTGTATCATTCCGCCTTCTGAAAGGGAACTAGACAAACAGTCTTCAAAAATGAGTACTTCAATAATATAGCTAGTTTTGTAGTTATTAATGCTATAATTACTCATGCTGTGAATTATTTTCCTCCAGTTGGGTACAAGAAGAAGGACTGATTGTGTACGAAGATTTTGAAATTAGAGCAGTGGCAGTATGGGCTATAACAGAAGCTAGAAATGTTTCTTGGTTGATCTAACATTCTTCAGTTAATACAATGCAGTGCTAGGTATGAACAATGCCATTCTGCTATTAAAATCACAATGTGCCCAACATTATTTTTGTACCTTCTTAAATCTTTGCAGTATCTTGGCAATGTTGATGCTGGAGCCTGTGTAACTCTAGAGATTTATCAATACTGTATGAGTACTTAATAATCATAATGCTCCTTCTTGTACCTATTTGGTGTCTTGGTCTGAGAACTTCCCTAGCAAAAGAAGACAAGGCCAAGGCTAATATTTCTTGGAAATATTAATTAGTTTGTTATTTTAGGCTATGCTTTTATTGCCCCTTGTTAATATGATGAAATGGAAGTTTTCTATTGTCTATTTTAGGGACAAAATCATGTTTAGAAGACCTGTAGCTGAGAAGTCTTGCGGATAATTAATACAGGAACACATTTGTTTGATATTCCACTCAAAGACCACGTGCCTGCAAGAGACAGGAGTTTGGAAGGATAAAAATAAGAAGACTTCTTATTCTCCAAAGTTCCTAAATAAGTTTCAGATTTGAAAGCAAAGTTTTGACTGCAGTTATACAAGCAGCAAATGGAGCTGAATCAGTAGGTGGACTGACATGAGAAGAATTTGTCTTAGCTTTCCAAGCTCACCAACGTTTGAATTAGTACTTTCACATCTCTGACTCGTAGGCCCATTGTTGCATCTGGCTCTACGTCCTGTAGTCCTTACTGCTGCGGGTAGATGGTACCATCAGATTCACGTAGTCACGTGGATAAGGATATTCCATTTAATGTGCCTAATGTTGGACTCGGGCACTTGAAGCACCCTGGCCTGTAGCTCCAGCAGTGTGAGAGCCGCTGTGCACAAGCGAGCAGTGAGAGCAGTGTTCCTGTGAGCAGTGGTTCAGAAAGGCAAAGGCAAACTCTCCTTTCTCACCCTGCTGCCTCCCGTGTCAGATGGGGATCAGGTGTTGTGCGTATTCCTGCAGGACCTGTGTGCCCCTGACCTTGCAGGTGCTCGGTGGCACGTCGGGTTTTCCCAGTCAATAGCCCTTTCCATTACATGGCCTTGTAATGGGAGGATGAGTGGTCTTGGGAGATTGTTAATGGTGTAAGGTTTTCCATCTCATGGTCTGTCTTTCAAATCTAACACCTGTTTTAGTGATTGAGAAGTTGTCAGCATTGTGGTAACCTTTTGTACTGCCTGCTCTTGTCCTGCCTGCGCCGGCAAAATAGAAACTTGCTTTGTACCAGTTCACTAGAGAACAGCAGGGCACACCTCATGCTTTTTTTCCTCTCAGAAAAATCCAACCAAATAATCTCCTTCATATGGTTTTGAAAACATGGAGCTCTGTCTATAGTAAAATTCCGTGGATAAGCCGCATTAAAAACAATATATTGCTTTAAAATACAATCCTTCAAATCTCTTAGAAGGTATTCAACACTGCAGCCGTAGTTTATCTCTCATCAGATTGTATTAGACTTTCTGGCATCTGTTGCCAAAGCATCCAGAGTAATGAATCCCGTTCATCTTGTGCTGGGCACACAGCGTGCACATACGCGCTGCTGCTACCTCCTGCACAGCGAATGAGGAATAAGAAGGTCAGTTTAGGATGTGGAGTTTTTCAGAAGTAAGTGTGTGCTTCTGTTGAAAATATTCCAGTTAGATGGAAATAGTTTGTTTTTTTTCTTTTCTTCTTTCCCCCTTGTTTAAACAAGATAGCTCGTCAAAGTCAAGTATGCTATAGGAAGTATTTGGCTAAGTTAATTTATTAAGTCAAAGATGGATGCATATAAAAATTCTCAAATGTCTTATTTTCCCCTATTCTAACTTTTCCAGTCTGAAAGGGACCTTTTGTTCAGGGTTTAAGCTAACTATAATATAGATGTTTTGGAAGTGTTTCATGGGAATGGACCATTTTGACTCATCTGTTTTTCTTTGGTTTTAACATGCCTTTTTTTTCCCCTGCTAGTTTGTTAAAAATTAGAAAATTTATCATTTTTCCATTTTTGTGTCAGAGATTCTTCTGGATAGTCCTCCTATAAATGATTAGTAAAGAAAGTCTTCTCACTGCAGATGAGTAAAATCCTCCCATAACTCCTTTGAATAAAGGTGAGGCTTTGGTGTTGATGTTAATGGAAAAGAGGAGGGAATCGTAAACTCCCTTCTGATACTTGTGGCCAGTCTCCAAAAGGAAAGGTTTAAACTACATGTACTTACCATTTCCAAGAGTTTGAAAGTGCTTCTTTCCTCCATTTGTCTGCCTCGAGTTCTGTTCTTTTTCTATTTATTTACCTGCAATTGAGCATCCACCAGAACAAAGTTTTCATGCCTGCTGTGGGATGGACTTCCCCTTAACAAAGCTGCGCTGGCGTGAAAGCCGAGGACAAGGGGGACAGCAAAGGAGATAAAGTAAATCTTTGAGACTAAATGGCACACCAAAAATAACGTTTCTCGGTTCGGAGAAATAAGGCCGTGTCAGAATGTCTGGTTCGAGATGACAGTGCAGAAAATGAGAGCAGGGACTCTCTGCATCATACTTCTGTGCCAGTTCTTAAATCCACATAGGAGGCAAACGTTAACGCTGCCGCAGTCCTTCTGCCGAGCCGGTGCATCCCGGCAAGCCTTAAATAGGACATTTCGCACTAGGAGCAGAGCTGTGTCAATCACGGCTTGTCAATTGTTAAACTTCCCTGAGCTTTCAGACTCCTGCGATTTGAGTAGTGTGTATCTTGGCGAAAGAACACGCATTATCTCAAATGCCATCTGTAATAGCTTACAGACCTTTTTATAATGTGCCCAATTTTTATCTGTCAAAGAAAGTTAAAGGAACAATATTTTTTAAGTGATAACTGGAATAATTTGAATTCCGGTAGGCACAGCAGAGCAATCTTTCAAAGAGTGTTACATTCAGAGATGTTCGAAGTCTGGTCTGAAGTCAGCAGGCGTTGATCAGATGATTCAGATGTCAGTGAGCTACAGAAGAGGCCCTTGGACAAGGGCAGCAGTTGAGAAAGTAGCTTAAACCTACTTTCCAGCTCCCCTAAATTCAGATTTTTTTTCGTGAGCCTTCCTGCGATTCTGAGAGAGTTGGGGCTGTTCAAGAAAAGGCTCTGGGGAAACCTTTTTGTGGCCTTCCAGTCCCTAAAGGGGCTACAGGAGAGCTGGGGAGGGACTTTTTACAAGGGCATGTAGTGACAGGATGAAGGGGAATGGTTTTAAACTGGAAGAAGGGAGATTTAGATGAGATATCAGGAAGAAATTTTTCCCTGTGAGGGCGGTGATCCCCTGTCCCAGGTTGCCCAGAGAAGCTGTGGCTGCCCCATCCCTGGAGGTGTTCAAGGCCAGGTTGGACGGGGCTTGGAGCAACCTGGTCTGGTGGGAGGTGTCCCTGCCCATGGCAGGGAGGTTGGAACTGGATGATCTTGAAGGTCCCTTCCAACCTAAGCCATTCTATGATTCTGTGATTCTACGATCTCACGTGTCCATGCGAACATTGGCAGGCTTAATGAAGGAAGTTGGCATTAGAGAGTCAGGAAGATCTGTGTATTTACAGGTCCCCCGGTCTGTGCTTGCTCCCGCGTCTGAGAAGGCAGTGGTGCTGCGGAGCAGCACGTGTTCGTGCACCTTTGCTTCCTGTGTTGTGTTCTAGCACAGTGCTTTAGCCCAGATCCTGGAAATAATCAGCATTCACTAGGTGACGGTCTCATATGGAAGTGTAAGGGCAACGTCTGCACTGTGTCCGTCTCTTCCCCCTTTGTTTAACAGTCAGATTCACACTGGCTGGAAAATTTCAGTCGTGAGAGTCTTAGCTTATAGATTCGAACTTCCATTGTAAACCTTCCTCATAAGACACCAAATTAAGGGACTTAATCAAGTACAAAATATTTTTGTTTTGACCTAAATAACATCTTTAATTTGTTTGGAATCCACTTACCTCCAGAGTTCATTGGGTGCTGGTTTTTAGATGTGACACCGGTATTCCTTTTTTTTGTTGGTTGGCCATGCAGCCAAGAAATTATTCTTTTATTGTATAACAAAACTTGGGCAGCCCTTCTTGCATCAGTAGTCACAAGGACAGCAGTGGAACAAATTCTGTGTTTGAGCCTAAGTGTAAATCAGAAGCAAATCCTTGATGACTATACGATTATTCTAGCTGGAATTTAGTGTATATTAAACACTGAGCACATAGGACTATCAATATCAATTAAATTGGTAGCTAAGACAGAAATGGATTTTATTTCAATTCCAAGATAATTTAAAATAAAAATATTGATTTTCTTCAGTGGCCAAGAATTGCCAGTTGTGTTCAGAACATTTTTTCCTACTTTGCTGAAATCCTTCACCTTAGCTGGTACTTCCCAGCTACTGACATGCTTTATTTTCTGTATGGGTTTATAGTGCACGTTAAAATGTCAGATGAACTGTTTAAATAGAACATCACGATGACGTAAAATTTAGTGCCTACTGTCCTGGTTATTTCATGATGAATGATGCGTTGAGAAAAACAGAGTCGGAAATAAGTAGAAAAAACAGTGATACATTCAGTACAGAGCAATAAAGTATTGGCAATTATATTTTAATATGAAAAAGGATTAATTTCTAAGAATAATTTCTTAATGATCTTTAAGAAAAGATCAGAGGTGATTATTTTTATCATACAGTAACTGCAAAGTATAAAGTTATGGAAATAGTGATACCGTTCTACCTGTTCACCAGCCTATGCAACTTGTTACACACCAAGTTAAATACTGGTGGGGGGGAAGTATGGTGTGTTTTAAGATATTTTGGGTACTGCATGTTTAACACGAAGAATATACCTGAGGAAAATCTTCGTTCAGTTATTAATTTGAACTCTGAATCCAAGCTAGTAACCCAGCAGAACCACAAATACTGGATTTAGAACTAACAGTTTGCTTAATTAATATTCATGATTGACATTTTTCCTAGAAAATAGTCTAATTTTAAGAAAAAAAGCCAAATTAGAAAGTCTCATTTCATTGCCAGTTTTCTTTTGCTGCCTCACTCATAGTCTGCTGTTGCTTTAAAACAGAAAATTGTTTTGACAGTGCCAAATACCAGGGTTGGTACTGAAATTAAATTGGATTTTAATTCTTCACTCTTCTGAAAGTTAGCAGATCTGTTTGTTCATCAGCCACTTAGCGTATGACCTTGAGCAAGACAGCAGCGAGGGCTAAATTTTTTGAAAAGTGGTGTCTAATTAGAAGAATTTCTATTCTCTGCTCTGTGCCTTGGGGGTACTTGAATCAGGATGCTGGAAAAACACATTTGTTGGGCCTTGCTTCTATGAGAAGGAAAGCCAAAATCTCATGAAGAAAGAAACTCTCCGACCTTGGCCACTCACTTCAAACGAAGCACAAATACAATTTTCAGTAGATGCACTTCTGTTTATAGGTTACACCCCAGAGTTCCCATGGAGCTCGCAGAGTAGTGGTAACATCTTCAGCCAAACTGGGGGGCTGATGGGAAACTCCGCTTGGGAGCCAAGGCAGGGGACTGTAGCGTGCTCGTCTGCAAGTTTTATTAGTGTTTCGTAGCTTCTGGTTCTCTCTCTTACCCCATCCAACACACCTTACACGTAGGTCGTCCTGCTTCTGAAGGAACTCAGTAGTACACGTGAGCTAAGGAGGTAGCTTGATTCCCAGTTTATCCAAAGAGGAAATCAGTAGTAATCACAAACACAATGTATAGCGTGTTGGCCAGGCGATTTTGAGGAAATGCTTATGTGAATGAGATCTTGAGCTGAACTTGCTCAACTTTTCATTTCTTTGCAAAAAAAGCCGGAGCACATGGCAGTCTTGCCGGTTCTAAAACACACAGTTTTAATGAAGGGCGCAGGACTTGGCTCTAGGTACATAGTGTATCTGGCTGTCTAGCATGTCTGCATAGAAATATTACTTTCTTTCATCAAATTAAGCTTAAGAAATTTCCTAGAGTTTGAAGGAGTGTGGTGGAGCGTGACTGTTAATCTCGGCAATATTTTGAGCTATGCTGTGTGCTGTGCTGGGCTGTTTCAAAGATTTGGAGTCTGGGAGTAGGTTACTCACTTCTTGCATTGGAAGATGCAGCACACAGTCAGCTCATCTGTCCATAATGCACTTAGCTAATCTGGATTTATTTACATCCTTCGCTGGATCAAGCCCAGCATAGGCGACTATTTGTTAAATAAATTCCCCAGGTTTGTATTCTCCAGAAATACAACCCCTTCCCGATAAGGACATGTGGTTGTTTTTTCACCATCACTGGTCACTATAACATCTCCTCCCTGTTCTCTTAAGCACTTGGTGTGAAAATATAGGCAAAAAGTACTGCAATAGGTAAGAGGCCTGCTCTGTTCTTAATTTACATTCAAATGTGTCTCAGTTTGTACACTTCATAAACAAAGAGATTTGCCAGCAACTTGTTAGATCCTCTACAGGCACAAAGCTGGAAGGTAGTTCTATGCAAATTTTTCACGCTTTCTGAAAACTAAAGCATAAAAATGGCAAATCCTGATGCGGCAAGAAGAACGCCAGCAAAATAAAATGAAGAAAATACCCCAAACCTTTTTACTTCTTCCATGATTATTTAAAATTTTGAAAAACAAGCCTTGCATGCATTTTCTGCGTGTCTCATGGGTGACCTGTGTCCCTAGTATTCAAAGCTCGTAAGCAGTATTTTTGCTGAACAAAATTATTATTATTATTATTATTTTGTTTGCAGGTTTCTCAAATGCAGCAATTCATTCTCGTTCATAATTGCTCAAATAATCTCACCTCATTTGTTTCCAACAAAGCCACCTAGATTGACACTTCAACAAATTGAAAGTTCAGTGTGGAATAGAAGCTAGTGACAAAACCTGACTGCTTTGTATGGGGGCATGAGATTAATGGTTAAAATTATTTAGCTGCCACGCTTTGCCTCTGTGAAAACCAGAGCACAGAGTAATACCTCTCTGAGCTCATTTTGCCCCCTCTCACCCCACTTCTAACTGCTTTAGTTTGTTCTTTTTACTTTGTCCAGCTGAAGTTCGCCCCTCTGATGGTTTATTTGGAGATGCTGTGCCCAAAGCATGGGAAATGGGAAACCCCAGCACCAGAAGCGTGTCCGGCTGGGCAGCCTGGGCTGGACGTGGTCTGCTGCCCTCCCAGGCGTGCAGGTTGCAGTAGTGTCATGTTTTCAGAAGGTTGTCAGAAAGGTGAAACCCTCGGGGCTTACTGGTGTGTGCAGTGTGTTGTCTCAGGAGGAATGGGGAGTGTTTATTAGGAATGTGTGATTAACTGGCGCAGGAGACTCAGCTGTCACTGAATAAAACCACTGCCCCTTTTGTCTAGGGTCCTTGATTTAGAGGGACAGGGAAGAGGGTAGATTTAAAATAGGTATTAGGAAGAAATTCTTGACTCTGAGGGTGGTGATCCCCTGGCGCAGGTTGCCCAGAGAAGCTGTGGCTGCCCCATCCCTGGAGGTGTTCAAGGCCAGGTTGGACGGGGCTTGGAGCAACCTGGGCTGGTGGGAGGTGTCCCTGCCCAGGGCAGGGGGGTTGGAATAAGATGATCTTGAAGGTCCCTTCCAACCTAAACCATCCTATGATTTACCTGTGATGATGTTTTTAAGGCTTTAAAGTAGTTACACTCCAAACTGTGAAAACGTACATTAATGAAAAAAAAAACAGTGACAGAGCTATCGGGCATGTTAAGCCCTGTCCACAAACTTAATGACATGGATTCTTCATAATTGCTTTTGTCCTTAAATCTTGAGACCGACTTAGTGATTCTGGATCCTCTCTCTTGTGTCTTTGGGCATCCATCAGCTTTCCTCCGCAGGTGCGGTACCTGCCCATCTCTCAGCTGCCGTTACTGCCCAGTGCACGGGCTGAAAAACTCTCATAAGCACCCTGATTTGGGCTGCTATTGTGAACTTGCTGTCTGGTGGGTCTCCTTATTTTTATGCATGTGGAAGTAGCTATTTCTGAATAACCTTTTGGAAAAAGTCCTGGAGAGTTAAATGTGGCTGAAAAATCTATAGCAGACTATTGTAAGGAGATAATAGAATATGGCAGAAAAGTAAGAACTTCCTCCAGGGCTTTCTAACATAATTATGTAGCAAATATGTAACTGTATCAGGGACTGTTGTTGCGTTTTTAAAAATTCTATAGAAAACTTAATATTTTCTGTTCTATTAATAGCAGATCAAGGGGTGTGTGTGGTTGCCAGTTTTATTGGCAGGTTTATTATCTTCCTTCCTACCATAGTTATGGCTTAGAAATAGACCTTATTTTTCTCCTCTTTAGTGTGATTTTGTTGTTGGTGGTGTTTTTTTTTTTTTAAACCAGCTTTATTTATTTACTTAAAACTGTAATGTCTCCAAATCCCAATCGGGGCCAGCATGCTGTTGCACTAAGTACCTTAAAGGAATGATATGTAATGTAGTAAATAAACTTGCTTGAGGCATTGATAAAACTGAAGCTTTTTTTTTTCCGGGTTCAGACTGTCGTATATGTATTCTGCAGTCTGTCTAGCAAGGAAACATTAGATCTGATTCGTCAGGGTAGTTAAAGACAAGCTTAATTCTAAGTAGGTGAAAAATCCCACAGATTTCCTCAAGCTACACATTTGTTAGAGATAGACAAGTGCTGATATACAATGATAAATTGACTTCATAATGTACAAATCATGCATATGCGGGTTTTGCAGGTGAATTTAAAGACCGTCATACATTTATGGTAAATAATCTGGAAAAATTCTTACTTAATCACGAGTTACGCATGGCTCTCCAAACACATTATCAGCAAAATCCCTGCTTACCCAGTGATGCCAGCAGTGTGGTTTGGGATTTTCAGTGTACTGTGAAAGAAGTTTCCAGAATGGGTATACTGGCAAGGTGAAAGCTGGCCAGCCATGGGCAAAATAATTACTTAATTGTTAAAGGGAAAAAAAATAAATACCTGAAATTAAAGGCTGTTGTAGTAGCTAGTACAGAAATGTTTATAGCATTATTTGATGCATCTAAAAGCATCATAATAAAGATGTTCCTAATAGAGCCAGTGCGTTCCAAGGAGTAGGTTGTGGTGTCACTTAACAAAAGTTTTATCCATTATTGGGAAGTAAAAACAGGTTCAGTGCCCTTAAAATAAGAGACGAAGACAGCAGGAGCTGTGTGCCAGGCTTTCTGGCTTCCGGAGAGCTTGTAGATACTTCGCGAGCCAGTGCACAGTGGATTTTGTGGAAAGGGAATAGAGCCTTGCAGTGGGCAGGAGATAAAGGATAAATGCCAAGAAACAGTTTTCTGCTGCATTCTCCCCCTGCAAGGATCTTGGTGATAATCAGCGCTGTAAGAAGCATATCGTCTGCCCGCATTGGAAAGGGGAGTAGAGTATGTTCGAGGGAATGATAACAAAAAATTAGTTCCCGTTACCAAGGGAATGATGACAAACCCCTCTGAGATCATTTCCCTCCTGATAGTTACTCAAAAAGTTGTAGATTCTAGGTTTGTTATGCAGGCTCACAATTTGTGGCAAATTTCAGACTGTTTTACCAGTTCTGCAGATTGGAGGAATATTCCCCTTGCCTTGGTCTTGTACGTGCATGGAAGCCTGTACACGCGTGTGAGCTCACATGTACATTTATGCACACATGGAAAAGAGAAGTCGGTGGAATTCTATAGCTGCACCCCAAGTTAATTGACATGAAATTAATGGTTTCCCTTCCTTCAAGAATGAACTTGTAAATCATTATGTCTGTAGCAATAAGGAAGGTCAGTTCTCTGTCTCTTTTTTGTGTCTCATTTTCTAGTCCCACAGCCTGTGGACACAGCAATGTTACGTTTGGCTGGAGGCAAACGCCCCTGTGCTGTACCCGTCCTGTGGAGTGGAAAGGCAGCCAGAGCTGCTTGAAATGTTTGGAGGGCTCGTTATGGCAGGTACTTGCAGACCTTGTTGTCATCTGCTGTGGAGAGCTGGGACCAGCTTTCTGTAGCCGGTTGATGACCTGAAAGGTGTGTAGGAGTTCGGGCAGGCTTTCTTTGTCTGAGTTGGTTTTACTGTGTATTTTTGGATTAAAAGATAAACCGTAGAAGATGCAAAGGTTACAAAGAGAACTAGTATGTCTGGTCCAAAAATAAAATATATTTGGATTGAAAAAACATTGTGCTGAAGTTTTTACAAAACTAAGAGGAATTATTAGTTTAGGCATCCATTTCTGTAACACTGGCATGCCAAGAGCGCAGCGTACTGGACATACGTTCCCTTTCGTACCAGCCTGTGTCACGTTAATCCTCTTGTCAGTGCAATTACTAGTTGTGGCCAGAATGTATGATGGTGGTGCAGATTTTTTTTTCCAGCTGTCCTGAAGAGATGACGAGCTCACATACTTGCCGCGCTTAAGGGCATGCAGAAGTAATGGAAAGATGCATTACTAATTGCTGTTACCATCACATAAATGCCTCACTGAGAAATAATCATCCTGATATTTAGAATAAGGTATCCAAAATGTCCAGGTAACCCAAAATGTTGGATTGACTTCTGCATTCTCATCAGTAAGTAAACTTGTGATGAGCGTTTGCTAGTCATAGCTGTATTGATCTCTGTAAATAAAGTAAACAGTCAAAGAAAATGAAAACTAATGCTCCCAAATGTAAACGCTCAGAGCAGCCACAAGAAAAACCCATCAACAGTCTGGGGGTAGCTGTCACTAGTGGAATCTCAGAAATGCTTGGAAACTTAAGTCTTTATGAGTAGTAGTGACTGATATCTTAGAATTTTCAACAGATATTACTTTATACCTTGTTGCCCTTAGGACCTTGCATAACGACCTGACATTAATTTAAAGCTGTTTCTGCACACTATGGTTGATTCCCTGTGTCACATTGGAACACAGACAAACAAGTCGCCCAGGATGGTAAAGGATCTGCTCCTGTGCAGACTATATATAAACCTAATTTTCTTTAGTATCCAATTCTGAAGTAAATAATTATATTTGATACCGTGTTTGTATTTTTCTGTATTACAATTTACTAATGTAAAAATTTGGCAAAGGTGTGGATATTAAAAGTAGTTATGGCTCAGGTCAAGCCATATCTCTAAAGCTGCTGCTTATCTTAAATCTGCGCTGTCTGCTTTGCCAGACAAGTGCTGTGTGCTGTGCTGCAGCTTACTGGGACCATGTGATGCAGAACAGGGACACTGGAATGGAGACCCTGGCTCTGGGACCTTCCCTTATGAGAAGCTCACTGTGCTTTTTTTTTGCACAGTATCTGCACAAGCACTGCACCAAATGTACAATAAAAGAAATTTTTATTTATGTAGTGTTTTGCCTTCCACAGGAGTGAGGATGGTTTTTCTTTCCCCCTTTCTTTGCTTTTAGCTTCTCCAAGAACCTTTGTTCTCCTCTCTAGAAAGAGGAGAAAGGGAGCAGCTTTGTAGTAGGAATAGAGAAGAGACTCCTGCGTGCCGATAAGCAGAATGATAGGCAATCACAGCGAGTCGGCTAGGCAGAGTGCTTGCTTTCTGCTGCCTAACATTTGGAAGCTGGACTGCAGTAGTGTTAGCAGAGGGACTATTTGTGTATGCAAATATTGCTCAAGTTAGTAATGATTTCTGGGATCAGTAACCACTGGAGTCAGTACTAACTAATTCTTCCCTTCTGAGAAGGATGTATAATCTTTTGTTACCAGTATTATGTGATCGGAGCATGCAAATTCATCTTGAGACAAGCATGGCAGTGCTTGTAAATATTGCTTGTATGAGTGTTTGTACATGTACTTGTTTTGCATTATTATTACATAGGCTTTTTTCAACAGCTTCTAGTGAATTACTGAGATTTGGCAGCAATAATCATATTTACTTGGCATATCTATCTTTTTAAAATAATCCTGCTGTGTCCTTCAGAGTGTTTTGAGTTGTCATCTCCCTTTCAGTGTTGTTATATTTGTAGCTGTTTTTTAAATATATTGAGGTATGAACTTCATTCTCTGAATGTAGAGAACAATAGCAAAAGGGTTGGTTTATTTTTTTTTTTCTGAACTCTATAGTATAGAGTAATAGTAGTGAAATGATTTATGTGCCCTTCTCCTAAACTGTTTACAGGTGTTAATCTGTACCATATTGCTTGTTAATCCGGCTGCTGGCACGCCGAGAGATTGTCTGGCAGGGATGGAGTCTGTCGCTTGCGCTTCCTCCCTCGTATTGTCCTGTTCCTGTTAATTCTGCTGTTTCCCTCTCTAAACAAAAGGAGACAATTTCAGAGTGATTGATGATCATCTCTTTTTTTCTTCCATTAACTACTAACTACCCTAGAAAGCGGGATTGCTGCTGTAGCACCTGACCACAGATGGTGAGATGAAATAAAATAGATAAGGAGAGCTGGAGTCCATCAAACCAATTTATACAGTGGATTGTAAAGAGGAACAAATTGGATGCTTCAAGAAGTAATACTGGGCGATCGGAGAGTAGTGGTTTTGGTTATTTAGTAATTTATAAGCCAATGGCCTTAACTCTTGTTTGAGGATACTGAATTGTTATCAAGAATGTGTCTGAAGCCTCCTGGACACTGTCATCGGGATTCCTATAAAATATATTCATTAATCTGCAAAACCTAAAGTGTGCTTATATTGATTGCCTGCTCTCTAGTGTTCTGTCAACAAGTTTTCACCAATTCATCTCTTATGCATGCAGCATTGCTTACCTATCATCCTCCAGAGAAGGATTTGCATTACACCAGTGGCTGTCTACACCTAATGTTTGCAGGTCAGGTGAGACTTTGAAACAGTGGGGTTCATCGGTCTGGGGGATACCCTCATCTCCCGACAGTAATCTCTTGCACAGTCAACGACAAGAAATGCTCCTCTGTAGAGAACAGGTCAGCGGCAACATGGGCACCTCCAGCTGTAGTCTGAAAGGGGCCACCTCTAACCATGCAGTGTGGAGGGAACGCAGAAGAACCCGCCTCATCGCTTGAGCACCTAAAAATGCCTACCCTAAAGTTCATAATTAGTGAAGGGATCTTTCATTAGGTGTACAAAGACATGTTGTCATATTCTGGCAACCCAAAAGACAACTTGCATTTCACAAGGATGTGTCAGCAGCACGCTGAGCTCCTTGATCATTTGTCTTTGCTTAAATGTGGTTTGAGCTCTTAAAACTCCAGAATTCTTGGAAATAAAATTTCTAGGCTAGACTCTGCAGATTATCTAGAAAGAAAAAACTTGTACAGATGTTTCTGTCCAACCAAATCTTATTTATTGTAGTGGCAAAGTAGTAAGGGAGAGTTTAGCACTGGCAAAATTCAGTGTCTGCTTTCTTTCAGCTGGATAATTAATCTCTTTCTGCTCCTTCACCTTCACAACTGAAACTTTCCTGTCTAGTATGGAAATATCTTTCTAGGGAGCCAGATTACAAGGCATAGCAGACCACTTTTGATACATTTAAGGAACATTTTCCTTCAGGCTTTCCATGGAGAGCACTCTAGGGCGCTGCGTGTGCCATTCTGCCATCTGAACCTTGTTAACGATTCAGCCGGTCTTTCTGATCAATGAGCACATTCTTTATGCGCCTCGTTATCTCCCTCCGGGATGTAATGGAGATTGGGAAGGAGGGGTGTGTGAGATAAGCCTTCCCAGAGTGTTACTAGAAAGACGAGGATAAATGTACTCATGAAATGAGTAATCTCATTTTCGCACAATAACTCAAAATTCATACTAAATAAATGGTCTCTGCCTTTAGAATGATTTTAATGATAACACATGGCCTAATCAGGACCATCAATAATTAGGATTTTTGCATAAAGGCAAGATATGTTAAACGGGAGGATTGCTAGGAAGAGTGCTGGTGGGAGTCGCGCCGTGCCTGCCTGGGCTGTGGAAGAGCTGCTGAGCTGTTCATCGCTGCCCCGTGCCCGGGGGCCGCGCTTTGGGATCAGGAGCCCCGTCTGCCTCTTTCAGGGCACTGGCTAAACTGCAAAGAACATAAAAGCTTCTCTTCACTTTTTTTTTTTTATTTCCTTGGTGCTGCGGAGCGGTTGAAAGCTGAGTGAATGTCTGAATGTGTCGGAGGGTGCATCCCCGAGGCCGGCGAGGCAGCTGGGCACAGAGGGCCGATTCACGGCAGTGCCAGCCCTGGCTCCGCTTTGTTGAGGGTCCCCGGTGCCGATACGGAGAGAGGACAGAGTATTTTCTGTGAGGCAGGAGCGGCTGGCGCAGCCTCCTTCCATTCTCCAGCTGCACCGTGTAAAACTTGTTAGCGCACTAACAGAGATAGTCTAGCCACATGGCAGAGAAATGGGGGAAAAAATCCACATTTAAATGACTTACAGGCACATCTTGCAGCTTTTTGCTACTTCCCTGAATCTGTTTCTCCCCTAACTCTCCTGCCTCTGTCCAAAAGGACATGTCAGCTTTCCAGCTAGGCTTCCCCCTGTCCCACCCTCGGTGTGGGGGGCGGATGGGTGGTGGGGATTAACCTGTGGAGTGTCAGTCCAGAGCTGGAAGGAGCTCATGTAAGTCTTTTGGCATGTGATGGTAAGAGAAGACTTGAACAGAAAATGCTGTGTTACTGAAAATAAAATATTTTCAGGTGAAAATAACTGGAGCAATACTATCTTTCTTTGGTTTAACTTGCATGTTTTATGGAGTAGGTCTGTCTCACTCTTATCTTCTGGTGTCTCCAGCTGTTTATTTTTTGCCCGTAATTTCGTGATCCTGCCAAAACGTGAGCACATTTCCAGTGTCAGGTACTGGGAGTAGCTTCTGCCTGCAATCCGGCATGTGTGCCGGGGCTTTCAGGGTCAGGGCTGTAGGCTTCCCCTGCCTTTAGGCAGGGCTGTTTCATCTTGCACCTTGGTCAGCCATGCAGCTGACTCATGTTTCTGGGTGCAATTGTAGTGTTTCTGATAAGAAATTTGCCTTTTCAGTACATTCGTTTATGCGATCTGGCTGTGTGTCCAAATTTAGAAAGGGATGCACCTGCACAGGTACACTGCATGTCGTTTGTGCGCAGATTGGGGGATGTTTGTGTGTGAGACAAGTTATGACCTTGCCACAAAGTCAGTTACCTTTTTTTTTACACAGTTGGGTAGTTGAGCATGAAAATTGGGTATATGGTGGTGTACCTAAGTCTTAAGTTTTGACCATCGTTGAAGTGTTAAATGAGAAGCTATTTCCAAGGGCGTTCCTTGCAGTTAGAAATCAAGCCAGGCTTTGGTTCAGGAAAGGCCTAGGACTAGCAGGAGATCCTTTAATATCATCTGCAATTTGACTCTTTCTTTTAATTCTTTTTAATCCTTCTCCTGTTTGAACTTTCCTCAGTCACCAACTAGGCTGGCTTCAGCCGGCTGAACTGAGGGCCTGTGTAGTGGAAGGCCACAAATACCCATTTGAATACTCTGTTTAGGGTGATGCTGTGCAGCTTCAGCGCAGGTGATTCTTCATTTTCTGTAGTTGCTTTGCTACGGGGAATAGAGACACTTTCTGCTGACTGTTTCCTGATGGGAACCTCTTGGGTTGCAATTGAATTACAACGGGGAGTGGGTGGCAATGCCGCAGTGGGCTCCGGGCACTGGGGGACTGGTAGTGATTTTTGGAAAGGAGTGAAATCTGTAGGGCTGAAGGTCCACCCACACGGGCATGGTACGGGGTCCGTCCCTGCTCTAACCAGTTCTCCCAAATCCACCCACTGACAAATGGAAAATGTTACGGATCGTTTCTTGCTCCCCAGCGTTTGTCATATTGCAGGAACGTGTGGAAAAATCCATCAAGGGCTGTTTGTGTTCCTCATTTGCCTTGTCCTTGGCTTAAATTTGTGTCTTACTGCTGCAAGTGTCTCTTGCTGCAAGTTGGTCTGCAGATGACTTGCTTTTCTTATTGTTACTCAGTGATGGAGAACTGCAGAAGGCATTAAGGTACAGGTCAGTTATGGCCTGCTGAAGGGAAGTTAAGGTCGCTGATGGTTAGATGAAATACTTTGGTATTCTTTTCTGATGCATTTCAAATTTTTTTTTCTTTTAAGTGTGAAGAAATTGTTGACTTCAAATATCTTGCAGTTTGGAGACTTCCTTTTGTCTGGTTTGGAAAGCTGTGGTACCTTTGTTCCTACTGATGCAACGGGGTTCTCTCAGCTTCATGGGCCTAATAGGTGCTGAGGTACTTGACAGGTTTCTCCCACTTAGGAGAATTGAAATCCCATAACCAAATCAATCTCATTCAGGCCCTCTCTTCAGAGAACTGTTTATTAATTCATGCAAACCAATTCAGGCAAAATCCTCAAGTAAAACAAAGCAAATCTCTTCCCTTCCCCAGCCAAAGCCACAAGCACCTTTTCCTCTGCCCTGTCTGTCCGAGGCATAGGACCCACCGCTCTCCTCCTTGTGGTTTCCCCCAGCCTGGCTCAGCTTCCATTTCAGAAAATGTCTGATTCTTTTTTAAACGTCTGGTAACTTAACAAGGCTGCTTGGACATACACTTCAGACATATACACGTAAACCAAAGCCTGTTGTGCTCACACTTGCCACACTGCCTCTGCCAGTGGAATTTTTGATCCTTTCTTCTAGACTGTGTCTTGCAGTGGCTGTAGTGGTTTCTTTACTTTCAAATCTGAGACTCTCATCTTCGCCTTAGATACGTTGTTCATTGTGCTTATGGAAAAGGTATGAGATCCTGTAAGGTAAAATATCCACTGACAGAATTACTTGGAAAGCTTTCACATTTGGGAGTGGGAAAGAACACCTGCTAATCTGCTGTCTTAAACAGAAATGGGAAGGCGATCAAATAATTATTATTTTGAAAATTAAGTTCTTTAGTTTTGTAAATTTGTCCTGCAAAGCCTTGCCTCCTGTTTTATAACTGAGCACAAACCATTCGCACTCACTTTCCTGAATGGAAGTGCAAATAAAATCCACTCTAAATTATACTGATACTGGAAGTACAATATAAATTCATGCCTCTCTGTGTAGACATACACGTGCTCGTAATATCATTGTGGATAGTTTTTTTTTTAACTCTGATGGCCATAATTGTCAGGGCTTCCTGACAAATGTCATTTTAAAAGTATTTCTAGACGTTTCTTTCTTTTATTTTTGTTTCTGTTTTGTTTTGACAGTTGGTAAACATCACAGAAGATCCAGTAAAGAGACAGATGCTGACTTAGTGGGTACACAGTTTGAATGACAAACCAAGATCAACAGATCATTATTTTTCACAGCAAGCAGAGAGGAGCTGAGAGAAATGGCTGATTTTAGTGCCAACCTGTGCTGATAGTAGCTTTTGCGTGCCAGAATGCTGCGCAACAGGAGAAGATCTCTCTTGCGCTGTTTTGGGGTTTTGCTCTGTTCGATTGCAATTACATTTTTTACATTCAGGCCAGTACCAGTTTGCTCAAAGTACTGCCATTACAAAAAGGAGGCTGATGACCTCATCTGTTCTAATTCAAATAATGTTGTTGCATGTTGTCAACTATTTATTTTGATTTTCTGCCTTTCTACCAACTTTTGGGCTTTATTCCCAACTTCATTGAGTTGATGCTTAGAGCAGGTCAATTGAGCGTAGGCAACATGGTCTTTTCACTCTCTTTTGACAGCCTTTATCGTTGAACCAGCTTAACTCTGGACTAAATCTTGATGCAAGTCAAAGTACTCTGCTCAGTTGCACATCATCTGATGTCTTCAGAAATCCCACTATGTCTTCAGCCTCTAAAGGAAAAAAAGGTGATTCAGGAGAAACTCATTCAGTGTCTGTGGAGAGCAGCTTTGGGGGACTTTTCCCACCATTTCAGTGGTTCAAGGGTGTATCAGGTGTTTTCTATTTACCATCATGTTATATATATGGATACAGTGGTAATATAGTTCAAAAGTCTTTGTGATCGTTACATGGATTAAATTAGTAGCATATGGAAATGCCAGATAATATTTATTTTACATTTCTGTGTTCAACTTCTGAGGTTTGAGTGGTAATTGGCTAGAGGGAAATACTTATTTCTAAAAACGCAGTTCACTAGTTGTTATCTTTCACATTAATCATATGTTCATCAAATATGTTCATACGAGTGTTTTTCACATCTCTCAGTCTGATTTTCTTTTTGCCTATACAGAGCTGTACAGCTGATGAAATGCACACACTGTCTCCGTTTTAAAACCAGTTTTTGACTTAATTCTTCCAGACGGGAACTGAAGAGTTTGCTCCGACTGCTGTTGCTGAGCAGGTGGTAAGGTGAAAGCTCTTTGAAACCATAGTCACAACCCACCAGTAACTCACAGCTCAGAGCTTGGTTCTGCCCGTAAATATTTGTACTTCAGGATCTGCTTTATTGCTCTCTTGGATAGCAAACGGCTTGCCTCTAAATTTTTTTACCCAGTAAGGGCTGTTTTACCTGACCACACTTGTGTTCTGCTCATAAATACTCCAGCCACTCGGGATTGCTGAAGTTTGGGACGTTCTAATAAAGCGATACTGTACCATGGGACTTCATAAACTCAGCACGTTTTTCTGGAATTGCTGCACTTCTACACAGCCGCTGTTGATCTGCCCAACACCTTTTCTGTCCTTGTTCTTGGAAGTTTTCTCTGTGAATGACATAACCACGTAACAAAACATTAGTATCGTCCACGTTGCTGGAGCCAACCTGGAGTGTGCAGACCACTGGGAATGCACCACCGCAGTGCATTCTCAGATGCTACGAACAGAGCAATTGTACTGCCCAGATGGTAATTGCTGAAGTCATTTGCTTATGGTGAGTAAAAGGCTCCATGTGTTACTTCAGAGAAAATGTGCAGAGCTCTGGTTTTCAAATACGGTTGATAAATTGTATGGGCAGGTGAGGGATTTGGGCCCGCAGATTGCCGTGTTGGTCCATCAGATGATTATTTGATCAGTTCCGTGGCGAGGCAGACACCTGAATGTTAGAGTGTGAAGACTGTCTCTGGCAAGCAGTGCTCCTGACGCCTGTGGAATGAGGCATCTCTCACACAAGTGGCCATGCACTCGTGGAGGCTGTGTCCATGAGAATCCAATTGATGCTACTGAAGGTCACAGTTTTTCCTCAATCTTGTCTTGTTTTTATTCTTTGTAAGTAAATGACACTTAATTTAAACACCCATAATATTTGGAAATAAACCAGTAGTTGCATGAGCTAGTTAGGTTTTGCACCAGTCCCTCCTAAAGTGAATAAACAGTCACTCACCTTCTGTCTTCTGACTTTGCCATTGGTCTCAGAAGATAATTTCTTCTAATAAATGGCTTTGAGGCAGAAAAATATGTTTACTATGGTCTTGATGCTGTAAGTGGCCAGGAACGTGGAACAGGATGGTCAACCAAGATGATCTCAAATCAGTGCCGCTGAATCACTGCGGTCATTTTCAGAAAGTTCAGTTAAAACCCAGGAAAATTAAATCAAAAATTAATTTCTTATTATAGTTCAGGCAGCGAATTGTTGAAGATGTTTTGAAGAAGCCATAAATCTGGTACTGACGCTTAAACCTCTGAACTGAATGGTAGGGTTACATCAGTATAAATCAGTGGCCAGCTGTTTAAATCATAAGCATCAGAAGCCTCAGAACTGAGGGGTGAAACTTCTGAGCAGCTCATGAACTGGGTGTGCTTCCATCAAATCATCTCCAAAGCTCAGGACACGGAGTTACAGGCCAGCATGCTGTGCCGTGACTCTGGCAGATGCATTTTTCTCTTTCACAATAAAAAAAAGTGACCCCCTGCTGCTGCCCTTCCTCGTTCGCCACGATCACCCATCCCCAGGCTGAGCACTGCGCGGCCTCACTTTGCTATTTTTCTCTTCACATCTGCTATTTTTCTCTGTGGTAGCATCTTTGAGCAGAACTGCATTTGTTGAAAGTAAGGAATAAACCAGTGTGTTCTCAGTGTCGTAGATACTGTGATTCCAGGCAAGGGCAGGAGAAGGGTGTAAGGAAGGCTGTTTTCCTGCTACATGGGAGAGGAGAGTCACTCTTGTCTTCTTGGACCTGTTTGCGAACCTCCACAGGGAATTTTCATGATGGATTGACAACCTGTGAAACCATGACGTTAGTATCAAATCATCCTTGCGACCTTCGTACATCTTTCCCACTACCTGCTGCTCAAATTTCAGCATGGATCTAGCAAGCAGCGTTTCCGTAGGTTGCTAGGGTTGGAAATTACTTTCTACAAGTAATCGCAGTTCAAAAATTGCATGACGTTTTGAGAGAGCACAGATTTTTTTTTTTAATAAAATGAATATTTGTAAGACAATATAGTATTTCAAAAGAGAATTTGTTTTGTCACACCTGAAATACTATAAAGATGATGAAGAAAACTGGCCCTGGTTTTTGAAAGAATTTTTTTCTTTAGTAAATATTGTAGGTTTCAAGATTGGAGGGAAATCCTAATGCAGAATGAAGAGATGATTCCAAAATGGTGTAGTAGGAAGGAGATGTTTTCTAGTCTTTTGATTACAGCGCTGATCTGAATAGAAACACCCAAATCTATTTTGACGTGATGGCTGGAAACAAAGCTAACACAGTTTCCCAAAATGTCAATCATACTTGGTGAAAATTTATTTCCTTCTCTCATAAAATTGTACCACCCACTGAAATTAAAACCTTTTTTTCTTTTGGTTTGCTGGTATGTCAGATAGAAGCACGCATTTAGCTGAATTTCAAGCAATCTTGGTCTCTTTCAGTATTCAGTTTGAATTTCTTTAGTATTAAGATGCGCTGACAGTTTCGCAGTGAATCCTCATTAGACATATGCATGCTAAAGAGTCTCAGCGTGCACAGCTAGAGTCGTTACTTGCGTAACGTATTTGTTTTCTATTTTCCAACCTACTCGGATTCAAATGTAACTCTGTTCTTCTTGCTGTTTAACTGGATTTCAAACAGTTTGAACAATATAGCCGAAGGCGTCTGTTGTAGCACAGATTTGAAACCATGTCTGGAATTTGTTAGAAGAAAACCCAGCTCGGTGCCTGTCCTTCAGCACCAAGAAGTGGAGTGCTGTTAAAAAAGTTTGCAAAAGTTTGCTGTAATCTCAGGTTAAGTAAAAAATGAGTAATTCTGAAGTGAGCTAGAAGACCTGGTGAAGGGTTCACCTCTGGCAAGATGATGTACCTGTTGGTGTTCCTCAGCCTTCAAACTCCTGTGGCACTTCTGGACCCCTGTGAGCAACAGTGCTGTGGGAAACACGGACAGAAGCGGATTTGCACATGGTCAGATTCCGGTTAAAACGATGGATCAAAAGGAAATGGGTCTTGAGATGGGCTTTTGTTGAGGAGACACAATTATGGTGAAAAGATACAAAATAAAGAGAGTTGGGTCTGGTACTGTGTACCGAAGAGAGGGTCGTGCTGAGAAGTGAGGTTTGTGGGGAAGCAGCACTGATGGCAGAAGGGCAGACTTGAATTCTGTCTGCAATACTATTGCTGAGGAGGTGAGGATAATCTTTAAAAGGTTTCCCGAGATCAGCAGCTAAGAAAGGAGGTTTTATAAGACATGACACCTCCTGCCGTTTCTTAGGAATGGCAGAAAAAGTTCTTCATGTGTGAATAGCACCATGTACAAATCCATGATAAGAAATGCTTGATTTTTGCTCCCACCAAGCTCTACACCTTCTACTTCAGTATTTTGCCTTACTAGATTTGTGCTGGTGATGGACACAGTAAGATGCATTTTCCACATTCCTCAGCAAGATATTTCTTTCCTTCAGCAGCTTGTGTTTTCCTTTGGCTTTTGTTGAAGCTTCTCTTTGTTAAGCTTTTTGAATGTATTTGTTCCTTAGCATGTTCTCCTCCCAGGACAAGACATGTGACTGGTAGGGACCGGCCAGAGGACTCAATCTGTTTTCCTATAACCAGTGAGGGAGGAGAGACATTAAAAGAGATAATTCTCCAAGTTTTTCCCATCTTGTGCTGTGAGGGGAGATCTGTTGTTCTGTGTAGGAGGGTGGTCATCAGTATTTTCAGTACTGAAATCTTGAGTAACAATAATAGAAAGCACTGCTTTTCTACTGGTTTGCTACTGATTAATTTCCTCATGTAGTGCTGCTTTTTTTTTTTATTTTTTTAAAAAGCTCTTTTCCCAGGCAGAATCAAACTATAAATGTGGTAGCTGTGCTTTTGCACAGGTCAGGTGGATGTCAAATAAGATGGCAATGAAATAACAAAGTGCTTTTAAAAGGAATGAGTGCAGCTCCCAGTGAGGCAGAGCACAGCGAGGAGGAGAAATTGGTTGGGGAACATCTAGAAAAATCTGAACGTACAAACAATTGAATACAATAATGATCCTAAAGAATTGCTTAGCAGCTTGGTGGGTTCTGGTGTTTTGTTCAGACAAGTCGTAAGTTGGAGAGGGAAATCGGGACATTAGGGAGAAGTAAATTGGCAATTCCTGTGACGGTGAGAATAACAGGAGAGATGCTGAAGTCAGTCTCTGAAGTGCTTGAATAGTCCCTCTCCAGGTCCTGTCTCAGCTCATAAAAAGGTTCAGAGGGGTTCTCTGATCGGTGCTGGGCAAGGGAAATTCAGGTGGGATTTTTGAAGGCACATGTAGAAGACTCCCACTTTGTGATTTCTAGTGGCCCTTTATGGCTTAGAAACTTTTTGTCCCGAGTCAATAATTGGAAGGAAATAAGTCTGATGCCATGAGCCAGAACCTGAATAGCTCCAAGTCTCCAAATCAGCAGGACTGTGGAATTGAAGGACTGCAGCAGCTTTTCTGCCTTTCTTGGATGTAGAGGAACATCGACAAGTTGCCTTAGTCCTCCACAGAATTTCAAGGGTTAATCCTTTTTAAAGTACTACAGTGTTTAATGTTTACTGACATTTAACTGAAACAAAGCCTATGAAATGAAAGACAAGATAACAGGAGATTTCCTAAATCAGAATGCGTCTCCATTGGGGAGAACTTAATTTCTATATTGGAAATTGCAAATTTGACCCTAGAGCCGAGTTAAGCTTTGCTTCTTATTTATATTAGAATGAATCTGTTTCTAATTCTGTGGATTTTAAGTCTGATACTTTTCAGGTGAAGGGTTTTTTTTTGGGCGGAGACGGAATTATGGGGGAATCTTCCACCTATAGTTTTTCATGTCTTGTTCTGCTTCCCTGATACTTTAAATATAGTTTCTGTGCATTTGTAAACAAACTCATTTTCTCCTGCAGGATGTTCCCATTGCTGCTCAAATGTCTCAATATAAATTTTGTTACATGCTGCACTCAAGTCAAAAAGCATCACAAATATTTTTTTTCTCCCAACAATTACCAAAGGTTACTCAAAGAGCAAAGGCATTATTTAATTGAATGTTTTAGAACCATTCAAGAGAAAGTGCGCTTGTCACTTTGGAAATTGTCTGATGCCGCCTTTGCCTCCAGCCAAAGAAAAAGGGATTTTGTTTTCCTCGCAGAAGGAAACTCTCATCAGCTGTTACCACTTTATTGTTGACATTGTACCTTTGTATTACTCTTAGTTCAAGGATCATAAACTTTGTCAGGTTGATTACTCACCAATTAATCCCAAATGGATTTCACTGTCTAATCTAGTTACTTGTATTCCTGTCCTACGCTGCTGTGTGCCTCTTGTAAGACTTCCAGCAAGCTTGGTACTGCGATGTGAGCCCTTGCTTCAGAGGGTGCGATGCGTGGCAGTTTTAAATGTCAGAAATGACAGGGGGTTGTTTCAGCCTGGACTGTCTTTGTCTCTGTGGCTCTCCCAGTTAGACTGTTAGTCTCGGTGATGGCTCGTTTGAGTTGTTACATGGTGCTCATACACGTGTTACAGGGCAATTAAGTTCTGTGCTATCAGTCATTATCTTCCGTTGTTACCAAAGGAAGTGGCAAAAAAAAAGAAACATCAACTTCTGACTGCCTTGTACCCTGATGGTGGGCTCAGGGAATTATGGAGCATGCCAGCTCGCTTCAGTGGAAGGTAACAGCTATCCAGGTAACAGCAGTAGAACTGCAAATATTTGTTATTGTAAGGGACAAGAATATTTCAAATATGACTTCAGAAATAATAGGTGAACAACTGGTGTTAAAGTTCAGCAGAAATGAGCCTCATTGACGGGGTTCTCTGGTTACTGGTACTTCATGCAGACTGCTCTGAGAAGTTCTCTGCAATTGGAAATCAAGGAGAATTAGCCTTTCTGCTCTTTTTTTAGTGAAAAATACTTTAACTTGTGTTTCCATCTTCATTTAAGTTCTGCTTCTGCTTGCTAGAGCAAACGTGTAGCTGAGCCATTGGTCAATTTTATATCCTTATCCTATCCTATATCCTTCAATTAATATCCTTAATTACACTGTAATTTCATCATTGTCAGTCAGAAGCCTGTCGTTAGAGTTGAATTCTCTTTAACAATCCGTATGTCAGGATCTATTATTTCTTCGCATGCCACAAGACATTTATGAGGAAAAAAACCCCACAACTTTTAAAATTGTAACGACTTCCCTTTGTCAGTATTTAAGCGTTGTGTGGTGGCCGCCCAGGCTGCCGTGCGCGCACAGTGCTGCAGTTCGCGGGTTAGGTATGAATGAGTCCCTCTTGTTCGACACTTCGCTAGGTCCAGCTGCGCCTCGCAGTGATCTGAGGGTAGATGGGAACACTATAAAATCGTTATTTTCCTTAGAACAAAACTCCTTTGACTGTGTGAAATCAAAGCTTTCTGTAGTTGGTTGCCTGCCAGTCTTGTACGCCAACGAATACTTTGGATGGAGTTATTCCATCGTTGAGTTTGGGTTCGTGTCCTGGTTTGAGTTAAAACAGGACCAATTTTGTTCAGTAACTTTGCTTCTTAGCTGGGCCTCTTCTAACTACTGAAATTCGCAGCGTATTGTGCAGACACTGTTCGCGCTCAGAGTGATCGGAGCGATGTTTATAGCTGGTGCCCAGGCATGGCATGCGGAGAGGCTCCTGCTCAGCCTTATGGCTCTGACCCCCACGGGCAGCTCACTTTGGGATGTGCCCCGTTGGAGGGTCGGCAGCGGAAAAACGCAGAGGGGTCCCACCTGCGGGGAGGAGCGGACAGGACGGGAGACCCCAAACTGACCGACAGCATATTCCATCCCATCTGCCTCATGCTCAGTGTAAAAGCTGAGGGATCAAAGGGTCACTCCTCTTTCTTCAGTGGCCGCGTCTGGGGAGGACTCTGTCTGTTCGTCTGCCTTCGATCCCCATCCCTAATCCAGATCTGGAATCCAGTTCCTGTCCATCACTGAGTCCAGTCCGGGACTGCCCCAGTGCCACCAGTGATGTGGTCGTCATCCTGGGAGCTTGATATGGTTTTGTACATATTTAATTATTTTATTTTTATTTTATTATTAATGTTTCATGAAAGTAGTTTAGTTCCTTCTAAACTCATAAGTCTCTTTTTCCCTCCTCTGCCTCTCTTTTGGAAGAGGGGTGGGGGGAGCATCTGTCAGTCCCATCTGGGGTGCCCCACGTCCCCAGTGGCCAGTTTGGCCTAAACCATGACGGTTTGGCACCCTGCAGTGCTCTGGCTGTGCTCCTCCCTATCCCCTCAGACCCTGACTGCTCCTCCCCATGCTGAGGCCCCTCCACGTCCCGGCATCAGCTGGCCCTTTCTGCCAGGTTCTCTGGTAGATGAACAGGGCCAAATTAAACCTGGGACGATTGTCAGAAACGATCTGTTCCCATCTTTGGGTTTGAGGAAGGTGGTTTGTGCTCCCGCGGTGTGTGTTTCCAGCTGGGGCGGTGGAGGACAGGAGTGCCGTCGTGGCCGGCGCTGTGGAGAGGCTGCAGCTTTCACCACACCTCTCCCCGCTCCTCACTTGAGTGCGGCCCTGAGCCCGGCTGCCGGCAGCGGCTGAACGTGCCCTGGGAAGGCTTGTGAGCGGTGAGACGTCAGCTTTTTGAATAATTTAAAAGGCAGCTCATCTATTTGTTTTTTGAGACCCCTCGTACTAGGTTCAAACTGGCTCATCTTCTTGCTGCAGTAACGTTTGGGTGGCTTCATGAATCATTCATGTCGCTTTGTGTAGGGTCTTGATTTTCTTTTGAAGGTTATCAATACAAATAGCGCTGCCAATTGATACCGCTTAGCTTAGGAGCCACGATGAGGCAAGAGCCTAAAATATATCTAGAAATTACAAAATTACATTTTCACACACTATTGTCATAAGAATATATTCAGAATTAGGTTAAAAAAGAGAAAGCTGAGATAGCATTATACTACATAGCAAGACATGGTTTCAGAAAGAATTCCTGGAATTATATTATGCAAGTGTGTCCCTGCTGGGAGCGGCTATGTTTCAGCAATACATTTATTCTTGTTGCTGAAGACGTCAGGCCCTCAGTGAAAAAACAAAGCAAGCGATAAATGCTCACGAGTTTTTCCCACAAATATCTCATGCTGTGTGTGCTCCCTTCCTAACAGTTTGGAATTTTATTTAATATTCAGTGAAACTAAAGAGTTTAAGGATGCTGCTCAGGCATGAGATGTTGAAGCTCGGTAGCCGTGTGTTAAGTCCTGACAGTGGAGGCAAAGCGTTGGCCATCAGTCGTTCAGCTGCGCGTGAAGAAGGACCTCCATTGGAGACAGCTGGGTACGGAACTGTGCTTTGAGAGGCAGGGAGCCTTGTGAGAAATCAGCCTGCTTAGTGTGTCTGTCCCTCTAGGTCAGACTAATAGAATAAGAGAAGGTGGCAGAAAAATAATTGCATTCTCTTTACTAATGAAAGAGCACTTCAAGTCACCAATATTTTTCCTGGCTTAATTACTTTGCAACGACAGCATTCAGTGCCTTTGATTTGAGTTTTCTAATAGCAGTTACATGGACTTATTAGTTCCTGGGTGAACCAGGCAATTTTTTATGCAATTGCATTTCAAATGTATTTAAGAGCATAAGGAAAAGTACAGAAAAAAAGAGGGAGGTGAAGTAATTAGTGAGCAGGATGTTGGGCAGGTCCCAAAGGAGACCAGAGCTGGGGTTTCAGTTCCTGCGTGTTCTTCTCCTGGGTTCAGTCCCATGGTGGCTTCAGCACCTTGAGGTCTTCTGAAAATATCTATTTATTTTGCATTAAATTTTATGTAGAAATAAGATCCCACTTGGGTGAATGGAAGAAAATGAAAGAAAAAAAGATAATTTAGCAGCATTTTTAAACTTTGTTGTTTCAAACCCCTTCTGTATAGTTTGTAAAAGGCGGTCATAAAACTCCTGTTCTTGTTTCTTGGCTGAATTCTCTGAATTCAAAGCTAAAACCCAAGCTGTATGTTCAGCTTAGCAAATAGTTTTGCCTTTGGTAGTTTTACAGGTGTACGTAGAAAAATAATTTTAAATGAAGAGCAACAATTTAAAAAGGCTGCATAGTCTTGGTGCTCAGAAGCCTATTCCAGCGGGCTCAGGGGTGCTCTGCTCTCCTCGTGCTGCTGCAGAGGGTGGTGGTGGAGAAGCCTTCTCCTGGAAGGGGGAAGGTGGGCTGCCTGGGGTGGCCTTGTGTCCCTCCACTTGTGTGAGTCCCCTCACAGTGCAGTGTGTGACACACGTACCGCACGGCCTGTCGCACGTACCGCACGGCTCCGGAGAGGCACAGCGCTCGTCTGGAGAAATTGCACTTCTCTGGCAGCCTACCACTGTGGAAGGAGCATCTGTCAGGCTCCACATTAATGTGCTTTAATGCCATTCTTTCTGAGTTTGGCTTGATACCACTTCTAACAGGAAAGGCGTTTCACACGTTTGAAGCCGTATAAATCTGGTGTGTACATAACGCACCTGAAGCTACCAGGTAGGGGATAACGTATGCTCTGCATTCAGGGCTGCAGGGCGTTAGCTGCCATCTTCTTTTTAAATTCATAGCAAAGTGAATTTGGCTTAACCGCTAACTCTGAAGTGACTGAAACAGTCTCTTTCTGGTGACAGCTCTTTTATTCTTCTTGGAGTAAAACATTTACTCCCAGCAATAAGATGCTGTGACAGACAGCACACAGAGGAAGGGGCAGTAACAGTGCAGTAAAACTGTCTTCGTGGCTGGTTTTTATTGTTGCTGCTATTACGGCATATTACTAGCCAGTTACATTATGTAATTTGCGTTAATTATATATCTATATATGGCCATGTATAGGTTAGTACACTGTGTGTTGTGTGTAAATATTTTTCTGTGTTCCACTATTTGCAAACACGAATAGCAAACACAATCTAGCAGGCAAAAAAATATATAACCCAGAGAGAAATACACGCAATGCAATACAAATACTGGGGCCAGCAAATTTATAATAAGGACCTATAGGGTAGACAAAGATTGATGAATGAATTAACCATCTCACACTTCTGCATGCAAAATGACCAGAATGTCCTAAGAGACTCTTTCAAAGGCAACAAAAGCATTGTCGTGTTTTATGGAGGACAGTTATGCTTTCATGTTGCTGGATTTATCCTCCAGTATTTTTGCATTGTTTAGCGAGAGAACAGCCGTGCTGCATCGTATGTAAATGCATGACATCAGAGGTAATTACCATGTTACACTTAAAAGTTTGTGAAAAAGGCTAAATTTAAAATTCCCTTAGATTAGTACTTGTCTGTCGAGTCAGGCCCTATGTTTTTCCCTGATCGTTTCAAAGGTTTGAGTCAATAGAAAGAGAATCAACATTTTGGAGTAACATATCAGTAAGGGCAAAGTAGTCATGAATAGTTATTTGAACAGGAATTATATTGACACTAAACTTTTGAATACTTTTAAAATTCAAATGCATCTTTTGTGGCAATACAAAAAGACTACTGGTTTGCAGCTGAGTTACTCATTGACCTCAAATCTTCATGTATTTGTGGACCCAAAATCTTAGTGGAGCGTAGAATTCTAATTTTACATTTAAGTTGTTTTTTTTCCCCCCTTTTAGAGCTGCAAGACAGTGTGGTGCAGAGCAACTGGATGTGTTCAGTTACCTTCCACGGGGTAAGTCTGTCTGCAAAGAACTGAAATGGTTTGTCTTGTCTTGACCCACCAAGACCCCGTGTGTCCCGTAGTTCATTGCTGGGAGCGTGTAGCAGCGCTGAGAGCTGGGAGTGCCGTGATGGCGTTCCTTGGTGCCGCGAGGTGTGCCTGTGGCCGCCCTGCACTCCGGGAAAAGCAGCCGGGGTGATCTGTGCCAGGGTAGACCTGATACTCTTATTATTATAAGATCATGGGTTGCGTAGTGTGTCTTACCAGGCTATACCTTCCTGTCTTGTCTGGCTTGTCATTCCGTATTCGCTCTGAAACTGTTTTCCAATAAAGCAGGAAGGCTTTTTTCAGCTGCATTTTGTTAAACTGTATATATAGAACCCAGATACAACCATGGTGTGTGCATTTTCAGTTGTTTCTTATTGCTTTCTGTGAGCCTCAAGGCCCGTTTGAGAGAGCTGTGGTGTGGGATGGTATCATGCCAATAATGAAGTGCTGGGTTCAGAATGAAAGGCAGACATTCCAAAGCACTTTTATTTTTAGATCCTCCTTTTCTTAGTCTTGGATGCTATTTCCCTCTGCCCTCCTTTGGCGTGATTGCGTGCCAAGCCATGCGAGGCAACTTAAAACTGACATCCAACCACAGCTTGAAATGTGCCTTGAAATCTGTTTTAATTAGATATGAGCCATAATAATTTAATTACAGATCCACCCACTAAATTGTCTGTTTTGAATTGTAGCAGCCACATTGTGTACAGAAACAAAAATGTTTGGAGTAGATACCTCACTGATTTCTATCAAGGGCATTCAAGCTAGGCATAAAGCACCAGAGTGCTGTGATTGTTTAACCTCTAGCTTGCTAATTACCCACATTACTTGTAAAATCAGCCAGATTTATCTAGATGTAAGTCAGCTCTGGCTTAACTGCTTGGCCCTGGGGGACGAGATGCCTGGTGCGTCTTGCACTGAGGGGGCACCTGAGCGCAGGATCATGCCCATGCTGCTGGTGAGGAGCGCACGGCCAGCGATAGGTGCCTGGAGCTTGAGAAATGTCTCACTGCTTTGTGGACAGACCTTTCAAATAATTATTTCCCATAAATTTGAATTAAATATATATCACACATTTAAGATGGAATTCCGTCCTTCAGTGTAGATACACAGAGGCTGTTGGCAGAGAGGAGTCACCGCTGGGGACGGTGTCCAGGTTGCCGTTCAGTCATCTGGTAACGAACATGAGTTATTGCTGTTTAAATTTGCAACTGACATAAAGACCGATAGAGTAATTATTACGTCCTCGTCCATATTTAATATGTAGAGTAGGCTAAATCATTGGGTAACGTGGGATCATTCAGTAATGTGAGCTGTAGTACAGCCGGAGGGAGATGGAGGAGCGAAGGCCATGAGTGAAGCGGAGAGGCTGTGCCTGAAGAACCAGGTCAGTTAATGGAAACTTCTTGGGCGATTCTGTTGCAAAACACCACTTGCGACCCTCGGATTGATTGAGTCAGTCAATCAATCTGTCTGTCACGGATGCAAACAGGGGTTGTTAGTGTTAGCATGAGAGCAGTGGAATTGCCTTGGGGGAAAATACCTGCAAATATGCCAAAGCCACTGCATGAACATACCTAAAATATGGAATACTGGTCAAACAGGAAATATTCATTCTGACTTATCTAAAATAAGTCTTTAAGTACATTCTTGAAGGGCTGTGTATGTTTTAATTAGGATGTCTGAAGAAATACTGCTGTAGAAAATATTGTGGTTGATAGCACAAATTTTCTTTAGTTATTGTGGCTCCTACCCCTCTTCTCCTCAGCTTTATGTAGTGATGTTTCCTTTCACTTTCTAACATGCAGATTAAAGGTAATCTTTAGATTTGGAATGTTTTATACCTTCATATTCACAGATGAATAATTTTCAGTTTGATGATTTCTACTTATGTCTCAATCCTTGAGATGTTTGATGGATTTTTTTCTTTTTTATCCAAAATTGTTGGACAGTTATTCTGATGAAATCCTGTTAAAGGAATTTCTTAGTGGTTAGCAGGTAAAGATGGCAAGCTGTAAAATCTACATTAATTCTGCTCTTGTTGGCAACGGTATGAATTCACATTTAAATCAGCGAAAGGACATTATGAAACCTGAGGAATGTGACTGTACCCACATGTGGACAGGTACTGGAAGGCAACTGGCGTGCTGCGACGTAAGCTAGAGTATGAATGAAAACTTGGTTGTGTGTGCAGAAAACTTAAAAGCAAAACATTGTTGAAATGAAACTTCTCTGTAGAAGAGGGGCTGTGGGACTTGGAGAGAGAGCCCATGGGTGGGAACTCAGGGAAGCTCACGCTGCCGCAGCTGGGATGGCCCTTTGCTCTGTCGTAACAGCTGATACCAGTTCTACATCATTACCCTCCTCCCGAAGGTTTCTCATGTACTTGGGGATAAAAAGCTGTATTCTTCTGTCCCTGGCTCTGCTGGACACAGCTCCAAAGGAAGATATTTTCCATTGGTTCGAATGGTAGTTATCAAGAAATGAATTGGCAATTTATTATTATCATTATTTTTATGAACAATTCTTCTTACTGATAGCTGGTTGCAAGTCAGCAGGCACCATTGTGACTGAAGCCCTCATGTTTTAAGAATTAATTTTGCCGTCACCTGTTGCAGGATTGGACCGAACTGCTCGTATGGGCTGCCTCTGAAGGAGAGAACTGAGGGATAATGCTTGTCAGGTGCCTCTCTGTTTCCTTGGCTACAAGATAATTTAAATGCCATCTATTTTTTTGGCATTAATGAAAATCTTCTGGGATACACATCTTTGCGTGATATGCAGTGATTTCATTTGAATCATAGGCTGTGTTAAAACACTAGCTGTAGGGATGTAGTATTTTGGGTGCCAATCTAATCACCTCTCCAAGAGGGTGAAAAGGGTTTAGGAAGACAGAATTATTAATAATGTGTATTTCTACCTATTAAATATCCTGAAGTGACATATTTTATTGTTTGAATCTTTCCTTCCATGACACTCATATGGCACCAAGAATTTTTTTGCCCGAAAACTCAAGTATGCGTTTCTTAGCAAACACCTATAATTAGGTCAGAATTTTATAAAAGGCTTTCTGTTTGCATAGAGTAGCATTAATTTTGCATTCTTCTATCAAATGAAACACAGAGAAGGAACAAATAATTTATTCATGCAAAACCAACCCGCATGAATCATTTATTTACCTCTTCTGGTAATTTCACAAGCTCACTTTTTATGCAGCAAGCTGCAAATTAATCAAAAATTTCTAGGGGTTGATTTTGTCCAGAAAAAAGTAATAATGACAGAAATAGCTTCCCCTGTATGGAAAATCATCATGTGAACTTGGGGAAAAAGTCCACACAGGGTTTTGTTGTTTTTTTTAAAAATTAAGTAACTACCTGAAAGAGCAGCTGTAAGAGAAACAGTTTTCACTGTCTTTAACCTTCAGAAAATATTATTAACAAAGGGTTGAACATAAAATTCTTCCATCAAGATAATCCATGAATTCAGAGCAACTCCCTTGAGTTCGTTAGAATTTTCACCAGTGTAAATAAAACTAAACCTGATGTGAGGGCTTTAATCTGCAAATCCATGTAGAAGTAAGTGAGAGTAAAAAAAGTACTGACTTTCTTGAACTGTGGTCCGTTTCCAGCATCAAACTTCAATGGAACAAATTCTGCTCCTGCTGAGCCCAGTGACAAATGACCCATTGAGTTCTACAAGTGCAGTGTTTGGTACCAGTTAATAAATACTCTTATGGGTCAGCATGGTTCTGAATCAGATGCTGTTTACTGAAGCACCTTTGGAGTTCAGGATTGCTTTTTGTGTTTTCTTGCTGTTATTGATGTTTTGGTTAGAGCTGAAAGAGGCTATGGCAGAGTAGGAAAACAATGCTGCTTGACAGCAGACTCTATAATAACCTACATACTCCCTGGCTACACCAATTCTGATGTTTAGGTAAGTATCAAATTTTGACAAACGTTTCACAGAATTTTACATATTGTCTTGTGGCATGTTGATCTGTGAAATGTTTAAAAAATGCAGCATTAAGCAAAAAAGTGGTATACAGCTGAGATGCTGTATTAAGGAAACATATGGCCATTGATTCCAACATGTGCTTAAAGAGAAAAGTATTTTTTAGAAATATCTTTGGTATAGTGGCAGTTCTTTAAAATTAGCTAAACCCAACTTTATTACCTTTGCAATTTCCAAAATCATTAAGAGTGTCAGAAAAGCAAGTTATGATTAGGGTTTTGGGCTTTAAGGGATTACTATCAACTGTCATACTGGCCGGCTTCTCATTTGCTTGTTGTTTCCTACGTGCCTCGATGGGCGGTTCGATTAAGTTGATATGTCAGTCAGAAATACCACTTTTCCTAATTCAATATTGTTTTGCGTGTCAGTAATTAGTTTGCTTTGTAATTATGTTAACTAAACTTTGATCACAGCGTTGCCCTTAGGTGAGAACGGGAGGGAAGTCTGCCGCAGAGGTTCCAGGGTGCCAGCCCGGCCTCTTTTCCGAAACAATTGCTAGCTGCAGGTCTGCGTTTGAAATATGTGCCATGATGAGGAGAAGTTAATCTTTAATGGGGCACTTAATTAAGACCAATTAAGGAGATTTGGTGTTATATCTGCTAGTTGTTTTTTAAAGTATTTGCTATAAATTAAAGTGTGCAAGTAAGAGATTAATGAGCTGGCCTTAGAACTCAGCAAATTTGGGTTCAGTTCTGTCGTGGTTTGACCCCAGCCAGCAACTAGGGCCATGCCACCGCTCGCTCACTCCCCCGTCCCCCCAGAAGGGGAGGGAGAAGGGGGAGAAAAGGAGGGGAAAGGGGAAGAAAGCCCCTTGTGAACTGAGATAAAGACAGTTTAATAGAGCAATAATGAGGGAAAAGATACAATAATAATCGTAAAAGAATACGCAAGACACAAGTCACTCACCGCTTGGTGAATCGGTTGCCCAGCCTGACCTGAGCAGCGATCGTGGAACCTCGCCCCCAGCCAACCCCCATTTGTATACTGAGCATAGATGTCTACGGTGTGGAATATTCCATCGGCCGTTCCATCGTTCTGTCTATGCTGCTTCTCAGCTTCTATGGGAAGCTGAAAAAAGTCCTTGACTAGTATAGACATCACCTAGCAACAGCTAAAACAATATCCATTATTGACATTCCTTTCATACCAATCTGAAAATGCAGCAACCACTAGAAAGTAAATTAACTGTATCCCAGTTGAAACTGGGACAAGTTCTAAGCTTTGCCAGACTTCTGTGTGAGCAGGGCAGTTCACGTGGCCCAAGTGTCACATCTCGATTTGTGAAAGAAGGTTTGGTGTGTCTCAGTCTACTCTCTTCTCTTTAAAGCGTAAAAAGAACTGCTCTTCAAATGAGGAAGAGCTGATTTTGGTGAGAGCCTCCATGTCTGCCAGTAACAAATTCAAAACCTGACTGGATGTGGTACTGGGCAGCCTTCTGCAGCTGACCCTGCTTTGAGCAGGAGGGTTGGATTAGGTGATCTCCAGAGGTCACCCTCCCTCCCCATCTCAGTGATTCAATTATGCTGTCATATAATAAAGACAGTGGAAGTACACAGTGAAATGACAGAAAGATGCCAGGCTATGTTGTAATTGAGAATTGCTCCAGGCTATCATTTTATCCTGTGCTAAAAGCTTCACAGTTGCAGGAAGATTATCTTAACAAAGATGAAAAGTAATTATTGTGCTGCCATTTTTTGCCACTATAGTCAAGGGCCTGTCAGGATCTCCACTACAACAAACGTGGTTACAAAGGCTAATCTAGCTGTACATGACAGACAGTTGCTTGGAATTAAAATTTGGTAGAGCAGTAAAAAGCTGTTTTGTTTTGTATTCTGGTGGACTTTTTTATTGTATTCTAGTGAATGGATTAGCTCTTGAGCTTATCCATTGATATTTTTATATGAACTTATTTCAGGCCACTTAAGCAAAATGCAACCCAGAATGAGAGAAATGACAGAAGTTAATGTTTGATGGATGCTTCATAGCTCTGTTAGAAATAAGTTCTCTTAAAACAGCGTGTATTTCTGTCACAGGAGTCACTGTTGTAATTGCAGTTACCATACTCTGTTGTCAGCTGTCGAGCAGACAAGCCGCATGCTAAATATACATGGTGAGCAAATGCTTTCTGGCTCGTGGAGGTGGACATTCCTGGTACTGTGTAACTACAGTGTGGTGCAGAGTTTCCTTCTCCAGTCTGTCAGTTTAAGTTTCTCAGTATTTAGGAAGTGTTAAAAAAAAAAAAATCCAGACATTTAAAATTTACTTTGAAGAAGGTAGCTTACAATCAAAAAAAATTGTTCTATCCATAGTGTCCCGCCTGATTTTGTGTGTTTATTAAGGGTTCGGTGTGGCTGACCAACCCAGCGTTGGTTTAATCCCTTGGTCCTTCTTGAAGGTACTACACCAGAGGGTCAGGAAGAGAACTGACGCCGGAGAGCAGTGTGGGTGGTGCGTGTGCTGCGTCCATGTGGCAGGGGAAAGGCTGGGGAGCAGCAGGCACTCAGTGCTCTTAGACCAGGAGAGCCCGACCTTCCTTTCACAACCGTTACATGTTTTAAAAATGTCACGTCCATTTGCCAGACATGCTCTTTTGTCTCCTTTGTGACGTGTTATGTTTTTAAAACAATTTAGATTTCAGCCCCTGTTGAATCTGGTTCTTTTCCAAATGTGAACAAAACTCAAAAATCTCGTACGGATTGACGCTTGCTAGTCCTAAGGTTTAAAGATTTTGCGCTACACAAAGATCATGGTGTTTATTAAAGATAATATTCTACAATTCTTTTTTTTTTTTTTTTTTTTTTTTAAATGCAAACTTGCTTTCCACACCACTGTCAGTTGGCATCGGAGGTTTGCGCTGTGAACTGGAGTTTTGGTTCTGGAGGATGATGAAGGTTCGTGGATCTGGCAGCACTGCTTCTGCTGTGTTGCACTCCAGTGTTTTCGGGTTCAATACAAAGTATTTTTTGTCAGCACTTTGGCACACAGCATGGTGGAGAAGAGCTATTTTATATAGTCTACAGTTTATCAAGCTTTTCTCGTCTCTTTTTAGAGTTAAGACTGAAAACAGCTTCAATAACAACATTTTCAACACTTCCCACTGCTGTTGGGTTCGAGGTGCTAAGCAAAGAGCCTAGGGGTGTGAGAGCATCTCCTGGCCAGCTGGGAGCCGCAAAGCGAGCCGAAGAAAGTTGGTTGGATCACATCTCCATCAGCCTGGAGAGGGGGTACTCCAGGGCATTTTGGGGAGGGAGCAGAGCTGTTTCTTCCAGAGTGGTGGAACGACCCCCTGGGCAGGCTGAAGGTTAGAGAAATGGATTCCTGTCTTGGCTTTTGATGTCTTACCGTGTCTTGGTGCCTGTGGTGAATTACTTCAATGCTTTCTGGCGTGGATCCACAGGTGAAAAATTGAGATTGTATCCTTGTGGTGGGATATGGAGAAACTTGCAGCGTCTCCAGGGCTTTTTGCATTCGGAAATGGAGGCGAGTCAGTTGGCATATGATTTCCTTCTGAGATGACAGCTTCAGAGTTCTTGTGAACATAGATGTTTTCTCCAAAAACAACCTGGGGTCTTTTGGGAACAGGTTCTCCTTACCTATGTTAGAGCACGATGGTTGTGGCCAGCAGGCTCAGCAGAGAGTGGGATGTGGTGTGCTTGGTGGTGCCAGGCCTGCTGGGGACAATGTCCTCTCTGAAGGGCTCTGCTTCTGGCAGGTAGAGGACAGTGGGAGGAAAACTGGAGTTTCTTTAACGTTCTCCACTAAGTTAATGGCAAAAGCTTTTCCTTGCTCTGGAGTCCCGACTGTTAGACCCTTGTACGGGGGTATTGCAAACAGTCTGATATTCCTTATGATGACTAATTTGATTGGTAAAAAAAGCACTTTAAAGTTTATTGGATCTTCACAAGGCCTAGTTTCAAGGGTAATTAAACATCTCATTATATCTGTTAATGTTAATTGCATTTTTAATTTTATTTGTACACTGACATTTGCTCTGGCTAAAAATAGTCTTTATAAGCGGGACTGAAAGGGGGAACTAGAGATAGATCTGTACAGGCTTGTGAATTAGAGGTAAGGGAAGAGTGTGGAGATATCTGTCCCAGAAACAACTACTTGTAGTGACGGGTCTTTCTGTGAAGTTCAAAGTGTTGGTGATTCAAAAATGGGCATTTAAAAATGTAATTAAACTGATCCAAGCCACATTATGGTTATTTAGATTTAAATATGGCTAACATCTTGTTTGGGTAGAGGAGCTCAAAAACCAGTAAATGTACCATATTGTAATGCATTGATGTACCTTAAACTGACATCAGCAGGCTCTCCTCCTCCTCTGGAAAGGTGGTGTTTGTGTTGTTGAAGGCTTTAAAGTATTAGGTTTTACAAATATGACTAAAGTCTTGCAGATCTACAGGTGAGAGAATAATTTCTGTTCCCATCTATACACTTCTGTAGAAGAAAAAAAAAAGCTGAATTACTGATGCTTGGTAGAATTGAATTTAAAAGGAAAAATTTTTGAAATGTATTTAAAAGCCACAAGGACAACATGAAACAGAAGAAGATGCAAGCTTGAAAATAATTTATTTGCTTTCTGAATAATTAAAAAGTCAGTGTGAAGTACATGATAATGCATGTCAGTCCTCAGCTTGTTGGCTATGCTAATTTATTCAGTGTATTATAGTTGGCAATTAATGTTCTTCGCCTAACAATATGCCAAGTAAATATTCTTGCATTTCGTCAGTCATTTCTCTTAGTCAGTTTTCCTTGAAGATAAACATTACAGTGCAGTTTTCACAAGTACACAGGTAATCCACGTGGGGTTCATGTATGAATAGTAGTGGTTTGCTGCCTGGGATGACTGGTGGACACAGCTTCTGAAAGGTGAATAGCGATAATGCACAGGGGAAATGGCATACGGAGCGCTGCATTGCCCAGCGGGGTCATCTGCAAGCGTTTAAATGACATGCCTGTGCAGAGACTTGCGCTTGCCCTTGCCACGACTGATCATACAGCTGCTGGATGCCTTCGATTCGTTGTCTGGTGGGTGGTTTTGCCAGCGAGCCTCGGTGAGTCTGTTCTGGCTTTTGGAGACGTTATCCCATCTTCTACCATATCCAGGTACGGGATATTTTCAGATGGCACAGATACTTCTCCAAACACATGCTTTATAGATCAGCATTAAGGTCTGCTGATATCTAGGGGCAAATTAAAGCCTCTGATAGGTGGGGAAAATTTTTGCTCCAAAGTCAGCAATGGTGAATTGGAAAATGAGAGCTGAAGCAGATTTGTTAATAAGCAGCCTGTTGAAGTAACAGTAAGGTGGTTTTAATGATAGTTTTTCTGCCTTGACTTGCAAAATGATTCATCAATTGCCCGAAATATTCCTGAAGATGTTACCATTAGATTAAGAACGTGGCTTGAAGTTTTATTGGCATACGTGCTCTCAACCTCTCTCAAAAGAAAATAGTGCAATTTCTGACTCCTATTGTCATCAGTGACCTTTGGTCGTTGCAGTAACAGTGCACGAGGTCCGCGTGGTTTTGCTTTGGAATAGTTCAACCTTTTGCATATATCAGGCACTCGGTTTAATAGCTTTATCTCAGCACCATCTTGAAAGTATAATGAAAAATGGCTTTTCTCTTGTTGCTGTTTGATAGCTTTGAAGCTTGCATTTTGGAGCTGTGTTGTGTCACTGGATGAACTTTAAGACAGGTCGCTCTTTCCCTGGGGAACAGAACTGTACTGCTTTGTGTTAGTGCTGAGAGGTCCCCGCAGTCAACATCCCCCTCTTCTGAAGTGATGGAGTGAAAGGTGCTTTCATGAGAGTACGGGAATAATCTTAATAGACATAAATCATTTGAGGTACTGTCAACAGAATATTACTCCTAATCTGCTTTTTCTGCTTCTTTTAGGGATTTCTATTTCTTTTTAAGGATTAATGCAAATCGCAGATGATTACGGGTTTGTAGGTGGAGGCTAGTCCTTTTGATACATTAAGCAGTGTCAGATTTACTCCTCCACATAATCCTTAGGCTCCCATCTATGAAACTATGTGAAACAGACTTAGGGAACACGTTCAAAATAAGTTTCAAAGTCCTTGTTCAACCAATTTCTAAAACACGGTGTATTTCAATTGTAACTGCGAGCGTGGTTCTCAATGGTAAGACTCACTAATCTTCTTAAATAACCTAATACTTTGTATGATTGTGTTAAAGAAAACCAGGAAAGTGATCAGCAATTAAAGAAGCTGAAGTACATAAAATGAGCTTTGTCCATAGAAGTCAATTAAAATGTCACTAGGAGAAAGAAAAATGCCATGCTGAAAGATTTATCATCTCAGCAAATCTAGCATTAGAAACATGAGGAATTGATCTGCTGTCCAACATGTCCAAAATGACAGCTAAAATGATTGAAAAGCAAATGAGTTAAATAAGTTTTAGACTACTAATTAACTGTAACTTCTTAATGCAAAATGTAAATAACGGACCTCGTCAAGGAAGCGACAGTGTCGCCAGTAGAACCAGGCGGCTCTCGCAAGTTTTGTGGGGCCCTGACAGATTGCTGAGGAACCTGTGCTAAAAATGGGGCACCTTTGGTGTTCAGTGATTTACAGTCCTGTGCACAGGATAAATGACATCTGTGAATAGCTCCGGGGTACGTCCATCTCTAATGCTCACATTTATAGCTGCAACTTTGAAGCTGTTATGGACTTTTTTTTTTTTATTAAACAAAAAAAAAAAAAAACCCAAAAATTTTTTTTTTAAAAACGCCCTATATAATAAAAACAAATTTATATCTTTTTTTTTT
>VUYV01000159.1:590529-652442 GCA_008711295.1 Anarhynchus alexandrinus
TTTTTTTTTTTTTATTAAACAAAAAAAAAAAACAACCCCAAAACTTTTTCTCTGAAAACTGCGTTAATATTAAATAGCAATTAAAAACCTTTGTATGTATGCGGAGGAAAGTCATGAAGACATTTAAAGAGCAAAGACCATCATCAGAAAGAGGATAGCATACTTTGTGTCAACAAGCTTGTTCGCTTAAGGAAGGGGATCTGTTGGCTTTGTGCCAACGCATGCAGCATCATTTATTGCAGCAATTCAACCCAAATCCGACAAGCTAATTGTGTGTCTCGGGTCTTGTGATATTCCCAGTAACGCTCCTGCTTTTGAGTATGGTCTTTTTCTAATGGGAAACATGCTGTCTGGTAACACGATCCTTTCACAGTTTGTGCCTTAAACCGACTAACGAAGGCGGGAGCACATCGTACACTTTCCTTAAGAGATGTTCCCGATTCCTTTGATGGAAATTTAGACTATACGTAAGGAAATAAATATGTATGTATGTCTGATAGCATAGCATTTAAGGCTTTGATTCACAGGTAATTTATGGGGAAACAGTGGAATGATGTGTAACTAAAGGGCTGATTGTTTTAATTGCTCCGCAGCGGTGACGCCTGGAGCTGGAGCCAGATAAATTCTGTCTCCCTCCAGTGTGTGAGAACTGTAGCAGTCACAGCGAGCTGCTTTCTCGCTGTTACTGCAGCAAATTCTGCTTTTATTTCAAGGCTGCAAACGCATATTTAAGTATGTCTGAAGTGATATCCAAATGTGTGAACTGTGCCTTGCACCTGCGTGTGTTACTGAACTGGTCAGGCTTTGGTCATCAAATTTATTGCGCATGATACCTAAAAAACTAATGTACAACTGGTTTGTATTGTTAACTAGAGAAAAAGTAGTCGTGTTCAGGGAGGATTTTTGAGGAAATGGAGAGATTATGCTGCTTTGGTACAAAATTGTTGACCCACAATTTATAGCATGTTAGTGCGAGGATAAAATTTAGGAAAAAAAATCTAAATCCTCTGTAAAACAAGTTGAGACTAAGTTCTTATTCTGAATTGGAATAACATACTACTTAATACTATATAAATATTTCGAACTAAATGAAAGATTTTATAGAGCATTAAAAATGTATAACATATCAACTGCCTTAAAAATGCATTTCCTGTCTTTTTAGTCCTGTGTATTGTAGTCAGCTTGTCATTGACTGTAACTGGTTTATTATGGGCCTCTTATTTCTGAGCAGTCATTACAAATACCCTTAAGTTTAAGTGAATGCATTTGTGGTGGTTGCTGTGTGATGACTGTTTTACTCTGTAAATAGACTATAAATTATGTATGGAGAATTTATGAATTAATCTATATCTCATACTCATAAATATTGTACAGTACCATGCAGCCTCTTCATAACTTGCGGGTGGAGATCTTTAAGTGCAAGGTTTCTCATGCTGTTCTCTTGTATCAGAAATAAGTAGTTTTGATTTTCTGCAGTACTATTTTCGTTCATCTCTCGGTGCTGCACTTTGCAATGTGCAGAGCAAAATTGTCAAGTGTGTAAAACGGAGCAAGAGATGTGCCTTGCTTCACCTTCCTCTTCTGGAAGGGAGATAAATCGTGAGTTTCATACCTGTGAAATTATTTTTTTTTCACCTAGGTCCTCTGAATAATACACATTTTCCCCAGGCAGCTAATTATGGGGTGAGATTAATATTGTAGCAGATTGTAACCGCAGCTGAAGATCTCAGTAACTAGCTATTAAAACACTCTACCTCTCTGAGTGCAGCGCTAAAACCTTCTGTTCACTGAAAATAAGTCTTAGATGCAGTAATATATGTGAAGGAGTATTACAGGTAGGTTGGTGATACTTCAAAAAAACCCCACGAGACAGTGTTTAGCTAGCCTCTCCGTCAATTAATTTTCTCTTCAGTTAATTGGGCCAAGATAGCTGTAGAGTGTAAACTTTTAGGAAGCAATTCAGGCAAAATTAGCGATCTCCAGAATAAATTGCCGTGCAACGTTCAATGCAGTATCTGCTGTGATAACGCCCTGGGTAAGTTACAGGTCTGCTGTGGTTCGTAATCATTGCTGAGGTGCCAGTCGGTAGCCGGGCTGGAAACTGTTATTGAAATGCCCTGAAAGAAAACGGCAGGAAAGTACGTTCCCTGTGATGTTTTCAGGTGTGTGTGATGCGATGCTGGTCCTGCTGTCTGTTCCGTTCTGGAGCCGCAGCTCGGCTCGGGAAGCGGTCCGTGCCATGATGTGATGGTTGGTACCCGGCACGCAGCGCTTGCCGCAGCAGCGAGCTGAGGCTCGGACAGCCGGGGAAATCCATGTGACGCCTTCCTTCGCACAGGTGGGAAACTGGAGCAGGAAAATTGAAAGAGCTTTGTGAAAATTTGTGGAAGAGCTAAGAATAGAATTTTAATTCCTTGACTCCTGTCCTTTGGCTGAAAGGTGACGCTTCCACTCAGAATATTGCAATTCACAAGCTCCATCGTTGCCTTCTTCTAGTAAGACTTCCTTCTCATACATCCTTAGTGAGACTGTTTTAATTAGAGGAAAATATTGAATAAATATGTTCATAGAAATACATTCTAGTCAAAACTGAAGGAAAATATTGGAATAATCCACTTTCTTGTCATTTGTGGTGTTCATTCCCTTTATGAGTCATTTTGGTATCACATCTTGGAAATACCTTGTTAGTCCCTTTCTGTTCTCGTCCTCCTCCATCTGGCAGATGTGGATATTTCTGCCTTCCCTCCGCTGTCCCCCACGTTCTGGACCCCAGATCACCACAGCATTGCATTCAAGGTTTGTGTACGACTACAACCCCCGGTGATGGCAATAATGATCTCAGATACTATGGTGGGCAGTACAGGGAAATTGCCCATAAATAAGCCCAGTTCTCCGAAGGAGACTGGTGGTTGTTGTGTGTTCTTCTTGCTGCTCCAAAGGCTGACTCTGTGAAAGCAGCAGTGAAAAGTACATGTTTTATTATAGAACTGTGTGTTAATGCTGATGCTTTGTGGTGATTTTATTTTCTGGTGAATTATTGTTAGAAAAATACCAAGTAGACCTCAATTCGCTTTCTTTGCTGCGAATACAGTACCTCTCTAGGAAGCTTCTGTGACTTCATGGTTGTGTGTGAGAGCAAAATCCAAACTATATTTACAAATATGCAAAGGAAATTATCCTGTATGAAATTACTGCATAGTGAGGTATGTCAGAAAAAAGTAACTAATTTGGGGAATGTGGAAACAGCAAATATTTGAAATAAAGCTGGAAGGCACTTGAGATACTCTCTGACTTTTGCTGGGTGGGCACACTGTGTTAAAGTTTCTTCAGCTGATCTGCCAGGATGGAAATTAGGACCAAAGGTATGTGGCTCTGCAAGAATATTTTACTTTGTTGGTATTTTCTCTTATTTGTCTCAGTACCGGTACAAAAAATGAGTGATTTGGTGGTGTTCCCATGATGGATGGTTAGAGCTCATCGGATGTGTTTCTCGCACTCCATCTCTTCCTGACAACCTGTGTTTTCCTATCTATTTCTTTTGTTGGCTGTGTAACCTCCAGGGCTGTGGGGCTTTCCTAATTTTTTATACTCCGGAGTTTGTCATCAGTCTGACAGTTCTTAGTTAGAAGACATTTCATTTATCCTGCGTAGCAAAAATGCCATACGCTCTGCAGGGACACTGCTGTGGCAGTTAGACCGTGGAGCGGGGGCCGGGGTGGTGCGGAGCTCTGCGGGGAGGCTGCTGGGGACTCGTGCGGGCAGGAGACAGGATGGGTCACCCAGAAAGTGCCCGAGCTCTCCTCTGCGTCAGTACAAGAAATGGCAGGGCGCGAGGCATGCTTTTTTTGGGGAGCCGTATACATGAGAACCGTAATGTGGATGTCACCGTACTCTTCCCGTCATCACAGTGACACACCAAATCCCTCCAGGGATGCACTTTGCAGTAAGTGTATTGATGCGTGCTTGGTTACATATTCATGAGCAGCACTGTAAAGATTTATCATACCCTTGACTTACTCAGAAAGTTAGTTGTTGAAAATGGAGCAAGGCAAGTATCAGCAATACCATTGATTGATTGATTTTTTTTTTTTATTTTTATTTTTTTCTTGGTGCTGGTAACCAAACCTCTAAGAGGATGTGGTTTGGTGATGGTGTTAGCGATGACTGCGTATTCAAGACTTCCAGTCTAGAATTTCTTGAACATCTAGAATGGTGGGGTTTTATTTTGGTAGTCTTCTGAATTCGGGACTTCTTTAAATCAAGCTCCTCATTCTGCAGTAATGCCTTGAATAGAGTGATTGTTCTTCATACTCTTTTCAATTCCAACTGTAAAATTGATCTTTAAGTAGTGCTTTTCTCAGTGTGGTGAATTAACCATTAGGGCATAATAGAGGAAAATGCTTCTTGAGATACAGGGATTTTTTTTTATGGCCATTAAGCAAGGAAAGAAAGTGCAAAAGGCAGTTTTTGTGCCTTAGGGATGGATCTTCATTTCTGTTCAAGAAGATGGCTTTTGGTAGGACCTAAGCCTATTGTCAGGAGACCCTGTTATTCTGGCTGTGCAAATAAACCGTGATGTGCCTTTGTGAGATTTGCACTAGGACTCCAGTAAACTCTCATATAAACCTAACTGATGCAAATTTGTCTATGTTGCTTTCAGCTTACTGAACAAATCCTTTGGTTGTTTGCAGAAAGCAGTAATTTTGCTTCCAGCATGTCTGTTTACTAAGAAATAATGAACGCTTCTGGGGAGGTTTATCTTGCCATGCAATTCTCCAGGTGCCAATTTTTTTTCATATAATAGGGATCTTCTGATATCTTTACGTAATTTCTAAAATTGTTCTATTTATTTGTCCTGAAAAATAAATGCCTGTCTACAGGTTCTGCATCGGACAGATTTAATCACCAGTGAAAAGTGGTAAGAAATGGCAAATCAGTGCTTATTTTAACCAGCCTCAGGAGGAGGGGCTGGGTGCATCCAGGACAGATTTTCCCTGTAAGTCATTAAATCTGTTGGTGCACAGAGATGAACGTATCCGTACCAGACCTGAAGAAGTGCCGTTAGAAGGCGATACAGAGCAGTTGGTCTTCATACTGCAGAACAAGTGGGAGCAGCAGTGAAGGACAGAGAGGAGCGAACGTCTGTTTTCAGCTCTGTGCCTCAAGACTTTTGGGGGAAGGATGGCTGAATAAATGCATAACCTCAAGCTAAAACACGGTTTTCCATTAGTTCCTTTAATCAAGCTTTAAACTACATTTCCAACCTACAAGATAAAATCAATTTCAGCTTTTTAAAAATTTTAAATATACTCTGAAAATTGAATGTCTCCTTAGAGACCCGTGGAGAATAAAAATCAGCAGTTCATTTTCAAATAATACGTTAGCATCCAGTTTTAAAACTCTTACTGATTCTAATTGAACTATAGCTATTTTCCAGAGTATGAGTCAAAACAGAGCCATCACCTCCATGTGTTGATATTAGAGAGAGGTTAAAATGGTAGAGTAGAAGATAGAGATTAGATAGAGAGCACGAACCTAGATTTCTATCTTGAGGCTAGGAATTTTCAGAAATTCTTCCACTGTTAGAAAAAGCCAGGGCATTAAAAGGGTCCATACATACTGCATGAGAATTTATCCACCGGGATAAGCGCACGTAACTTTGGACATCAGCCAATATCATGTATTTGGAAATCGGTCTGTTGTTGGTCTGCAAGAAAAATGACTGCTCAACCCTGAAACAATGTTTAATGAATCTCAAAGCATGTTGAGTAGAGAAAGCAAAAAAAAAAAATCTTAGTCTAGTATTGATGAAATACTGCATTTTTAGTCTATTTTTTTTCTCTAAAACTTACAATAACGGTCCAAAGCCATGCTGTATACAAAATAGCATTTCTAGCAAAAAGATGTGTTGGTGCTCAGTGCTCGGAGACCGCTGGAGTGTGTTATTGGAGTCACCTGGATCGTGCAGAATGCTTTCACATAACAAGCATTTTAGTTCTGCCATTTCCGTTGTGATTTAGTTGGCATCTTCAGAAGACAATCATAGAGGAAAAACCTTTCAGCAGTCCAGAGAGAGAATAACCAGCTTGCTCTTGTTACACGCTTGCTCCTTCAGCCTCCCTGTTGCCCTGCAGCTGGAGGAAGCTTGAGGGTTGGAATTAAAAAACAGGTGCTTGTTGAGCGAATGTGATTTGGGAAAATAGCAAATAGGATGTTCTCAGGGTCTTTCTTGACCCCAGACTGAAGCAGAAGAAGCAATAAAACACAATTAAATCATGTATTGATTTGTGTATCAGAGAGGGGTTTTGTCTTGAGCTGCAAGCATGATTTCAGACTCATTTCTCTCGTAATTCAACATAGACTAAGAGAGACAGATGTTTTTATAAAACTGTGGCATTCTGTTTTGATTGCAGCCATACTTTAAAAATGTTATTTCATTAAATGGCACTTTGACTTTTAATAATACTAATGTAATAAATAATTTAAAAAGAGAGTATTTCTCATTTTCAGGGAACATGAAGGAGAGGTTATTCCTAGCCTAGGCTTTTGTTAAAACAGAGTGAATTACTGTGTGGATGATAAATTCCAGACAGCCCGGAAGGCTGAAGGTCTCCCTGTATTTATAGAACAAGTGCATCAGCGCAGAGGGGTTTGAGCTTCCCCACAAGGTCCCGTCGGTGTCCCCAGGGGAGTCGTGGAGGAAAGTGAGTCAGTCTCGAAGGTGTCTGCTGAGAGGCAGCGGGAGCCCCTCGCCGTGCCGGGGTGCTCCGGTGCCTTTGGGATGGGGATGCTCACCCTGTGGGCTGAGCCCATCCTTTAATTTCACAGATGACAGGAGAGATGAAACTGCAGATTTTCAGTTAGTCCTAATGCAAACCAATATGGTGCTTAAACTATTTCCTTGTCCAATTAACCAGCTCTTAGATCATCCATCACCAAGTGCTGGCTTTTAGTAGCAGCAGCAGTTGATTGACTGCCAAACGACTTGGGAAGAAAATTAACTGCCTGAGCTGCAAGAACTATTTCTGGAGATGAAACCTAATACCAAACTCGATGCCAATTCCAGTGATGGCAAATCCAAAGATTTCTGCTGGCCGTGGTGCATTTTGTGTCAGGCTGTAGTGTCTGGAGACGATGCAGCAAGGAATAGCACAGTGGGTGATTCCTGTGCGTGATTAGTACTGATGGTGGCTGCAAAACTGGAAACCCAGACTGCAGCGGAACAGCGTTTGAGCTTTCTGTGAATGGTAGTTAATGGCCCGTCTTACACGCTTGGTCCTGGGGTAATGTAATGAAGTGTTGAGCCCACAGGGTCCCGACTCCTGCATGAACACAGCTGCACTGGAGCTGGATGTGGTGTTGGAAATGCATCCACCTAATCGGTGCTTTCCGGAGGCAGGTAAGTTTGAAAGAGAGCTGCACAGAAGGTAACTCCTTTTTGTTCTGATAAAGCTTTTGAAAAGAGTGATCTTATTGTGGAGAGATTTATACTGTATTGCTGAGAAAGAGGAGGTGCTAAGTTCAGTCATGTTTTCCCAATTACACACAAATTTAAACTTACGATCTTTCCTTGCTGCAAGACCATTGTGAAGCTGGTGTTGGGCTGGTGACTGTCTCTGAGTCATGGTCACATTTTCTGAGGGCAGCGATGCGTCACCGGTGCGATTCAAGTCACTCCAACAGAAGATGAGACAATTACCCTGTTCAGTATCAGAGCTCTAATAACAATTTGGACAAATGTAGGGTGCTTGAATGAGGGCCTGGGGCTGGGAAGTAGAAGTCTTTTCGTAATCAGAGGAGCTAAAGGAATACAGTTTTTCTAACTATGAAATTGTTTTGTCCCGTAGTGTCTGGCCACGCGTACTAGGGAGGAACACAAGGTGAGGTGTAGAGAATGTCGGGCTTTCTGTTGCTGCATGTGAAATATTTCAAAGTTGCCATACTGTTTGGCAACACGACTGCTTTCCTCTTCATGTGTTTCTCATCCATAGCACATTCATTTAATGAAGCCTCCCCATCGCCTTCTCTTTCTGAACTCCATAGTTTGGAGAAACTCAGCCCAATCCATCTTTGGCATTAGAATATGAATTCCCAGATGATAAAAGTTTTGCAGAATGAAACCGTGGTTCCCTTGGCCTAAATCCCACCCGTACCACAGCCAGGTGGTGGGTGGCTCTCCGTGAACTGAAGACCCCGATGAAGAGCAGGCCGACGGGCCAGGCTTCACCCCAGCGCAATGTGCCACGGGCGACTGCCAAGCTGCAGCTTCCAGCCTGCCCGCTCCTCCCTGGTGGCCCCGCGACCCTCTGCCCCGTAACGCGCACAGCCCTCTGCTTGGCAGCACGAAAAGCCCGGGATCAGTCATGAGAGCATGTTTTTTAGCCTGCATTTAGACCCCTTTTGCTTTGAAGGACATCAGTGTAATGAGGTTTAATGTGTTTACCCTATTATGGGAGGGTTTCTTTAATAATCTTTAAAATGAAGAGTCTTGAGTTATACTTTTAATCCAACATCACTCCAGGGAGAGAAATCTAACGTGATTTTACCACCAGACTTCTTGCTATTTAGCATACTATTTTCTGCAGCTCAGAAAGTAAAATCTGAAGGTGGCAGACAGAGAGGTTGAAACATATGGTATACCAAATAAAATACTATTTAAGGTTAGCGTGAAAGAGATAGGACAGACAGTTGTCCTGGGATTCTAGCAATTCTCTGTATTGGAAAGTCTATAAATATTTTTCCTTTAGAGGACTATAAAATACAAGTTGACGACACGGGAATTTCTTTGTGCATATTTTTATGTATCGTTTACACATGTAAACAACTTTTATTGAACATAAAAATATGGATTGGTAGGATATTTGTATGTCTTACCCAGCATTGGCCAAGAAGTGCTGGTGATCTGCACTAGTCCAGAAAAGGTATATTGAATTTAAAATATTTTTTCTTCTTGAAAACTTTAGTCAGTTTGTAATACCACATTAACTGCTATCCACGCTTGTGTTTCTAATCGTTAATGAAACTTGAGAATAGAAAAGTTCTACATTATAGTATTATTGAAAGTATTAAAAAAAGATGTGGATCCTTCTTACGTTGTGATTTAAAAGTAACTCCTGTGTAGTCCACTAGCTTTCTCCTTCCTAAGTTACGCCAAGATATTTTTGCTGCAGGTGCTACTGGTTTGGGCTTCTATGCCCACTGCTTCAGTCTCTCAAATAAATATTAGTTAATAGTGAAATTGAGTAGTGTCATTGAGAGAAGTAACATGCAAATCACATCATCTGTCTCTGAAGTGAGCTGCAGTCTGTGTAGTGCTGCTGTTGCCACAAATGCCACATCCCCAAGTGTGTAGCTTATCGTATGTGACGGTAAATTATTCCACTCGCACAATTGCAGGTGCCTTCAGGGAGTAACAATGATAGGATGAGCGGCTGCTCATACAGATAATACTGAAATTATGAAAAATATTAAATGCATATGATAAAATCTTGGTGCCTACTCTTTGTGATAAAAGCTGCCAGTATAATGATGAGGCTATTCTCTTTCTTCACAACCCATTTTATTGTCAAAAAGGAAATGCAATAATAAAACTTAGATTCCATTTGTATTTATTTAGAAATGTTACATTGTCATACTCTTTTCTTCTAACATTTTCGATCCGCTTAGTCAAGAACTCTCTTCCTCTGTGATCGAGAGTAACCTACTTGTATTTCTCAGCTGCTTTAACTGTGTTCCACTTAGGATCTTACCTAGAAAAACTATTCTCGTTTTGTATTTCAGCTTCTTCCATGCTTTTTTTATGCTTTATATTAACAGTAACTCATTGTAATCTAAAATATTTGCAGATTACTCTCTGTGAAAGATGCCATTCAGTATAACTGTATTCATCCTAGCCTGTTTTGTTTGCTCTCTTATGAGGATGATGCTGAAGTTAAATTCAAGGCCAGGTTGGACGGGGCTCTGAGCAACCTGTTCCAGTGAAAGATGTCGCTGCCCATGGCAGGGGGTTGGACTAGATAATCTTTAAAGGTCACCTCCAACCCCACTGTTCCATCATTCTGTGATGTATTGGCTGGTTTGGGGTGTATTTCCCTTCTAGTGGCACAGGAGTCCAGCTCCAGTAATGCAGGCTATTCACTCCTCTCCGCACCCACGGGTGCACGCAACACAACTTGGCTTTTTCTAGAATTTCCTAGAATTACTTCATCTCATTGGCTTTACCCATTGCAAAAAAGTCTTATCTCTGAATAGTCATAATTAACTGGAAACCTTATAATCTTTGATCAAGATCTCAATCTATTTTAATTTGCAAGCATATTTTTTCGTGCAAAAATTCTTTTTTTTGCCCCCTTTTTGATTAAATATACCTCTTTCACTTCTTTTTGCTGGTCTGCTGTATGTTGGAGGAAGATTAAGCCTCCAGTCTCCATAATGACATTTAACCTTTACTTATCTCATGCTAATTCCATCTTCTTTAAAAAAAAATATCTTATTTTCCCCCATGCTGAGAGACAGTGGAGGCACTTCACATTATTAAAAAAAAAAGAAAAGAAAAAACAGATGACCTTCAATTAACTTTATTCTGCTAAATATTACATTAAAATGATTCATGTATGTGACAGGTTTTCACTTGCTATAGATGTGGAAACTGGCTGCTGTTGAATGTATTTCTACATTATCAAACAAAGCAACTTGAATAGATAAAATAGAAGTGAGATTTTAGGTGAGTCCCAAGGATACTATAATGAAAGCATGTCTTAGATTTCCTGGTTCATTTTCTATATGTATAAATACATTACGACTTTTTTTATAAATGTACAAGATTATTAAAAGATGGAAATGTTGCTGTTTAAACCAGCAGAGGAATGGTAAATGGGTGAATATTTTGTGTAAGATCAGAGAGAGATGGAATAGCAACAAAGAGCAGAAAAACGGAATTGATGCATTTTACCAGTGGAATTGGTTGCTCCGCTGAGATGGGAAAAGAGCACTGGGGAATTCAGTCCACGGGGCTGGTGTGCAAGGTCGGCTAGTAATACTGTGCACCATTAACTTAAGCAAAGAAACAACTTCTGTAAAAACATTGCTTTTTGTTAATTAAGCTGCTTTGCACCCTAGGAATGGTGAATCGTTAGCTGCTCATATTCTCCCAAGGACACAGAGCCGTTTGTGATCTCTGGGGATGCTGGAGATGAAGGGCTGTTGATTTTCCAAGGTTAGATTCATCCGATTGTTTCAAGGAAAAAGATTAAAAAATGGTGAGCAGGCTCTGAAGTAGAATAGAAAAGCGAAGCGGTTGTGTTGTCTGTAGTATCCTTCTCTCGTAATGAGGAGGATTAAAATTACACAGGCCCTTCTCTAGGCTTTCATTTTAATGATGGCCAGATGCTCCCGGTGGTACAGACTTTGTTATGACCAGCAGAGTCTGAAAACTTGCCGTATGTAGTGCTGGGTGCTACGTACCTAGTTTTGATGATTGACTTGCAGCCACTTGTGTAGCTCATTTGCTTGTAGCTCAAGTCAGCCTTCAGCATGTTGTAGACAATGCAGAAAACTTCAGAGCAAAAACCATTACAGTTGTAAACATTTAAATGCTTAGTTTCACACTTCACTGATCTCAGGCAACCAGCTGCTCGTTTTCATCTGCCTTTTTCTTTTGTTCTGTGTTTGCTCTGTATTGGGAGTGACTTTTGTATCGATTGCATCAGATCGGGTAGAATTTTTACTTTAAATTCTAACTAAAAGTTCAAGATGACTTCACTATTTTTTAATAAGATTCTTGTCAATTATACTGAATTATTTATAGAAGAGTTCAGACTAAAAAGAATTTCCTGTGGGAATTTCCTGTGTTTTCTGCAGGTTTCCAATCTGCTGTTTCATTAAGCCACAGGTCCAGTGGACAAACCAAAGGTTGTTGCTCCTTCCTTAGGAAGCCACGTGGTTAACGAAGCCTTGCGTTCACTTACTACTGCCTGTTTTACCCAGGCCCAAACCTGATGAGTGGGTGAACAAATACCAAGTTGCATATCTTCTTTTTCCTGTAGGCCTTTGATTACTCAAAGTCAATCGATTTGAGCATAGTTCTCACTTGATCTGAAAACAGATGTGTCTTCTTCTGTGTGCAGACTTCCTTCGCAAAGAGCCTGATCCTGTAAGGTCGTGAGCTAAAGAAAAAGTAATGAAATCTAGAACAAAAACCCTAAATCGTGCCACATCTTCCGTGCCGGCGCATCCCGGAGGCTGAATGTGGCAGACCCTTGCCAGGCTGTGGCTGGCACTGCGAGCTGGGTCAGCACTCACTGGTGTCTCACCCCGTCCCAGCTCTTACTGGGAAGGACGTTTGTGTTCAGCCTGGAGCTGTTGTTACTGCTCCCGGGAGGGGAGGCATCGAAAGGCATGAGGAATACAGCTCTGAAGGAAGGATCCTGCCTTTAGGCTTCAAGATCTCTTGCTGCCCTTTGGCAGGTCGGTACCTGCAGGGTGTAAGGGGCCTCCTGTTGGGTCCTGCATAGCGATAATATAGTAATATTACATATAATATATATATCTTATACAGCCAGAAATGCTGCTCCTCGCAGTGAGGTTACCAGGGGAACTCTGCACCCGGACCTGGAGTTCACGGTGGCTGTGTCTGCTCCAGGCCAGTGGTGAGAGAAATTCTCTATTAAACATGCAGCAACATTATAAAACAAAAATATAAAAACAAATTTCGTGAAAATGACATACTTCTATTAGATGCACCCAGCTTTAAGCAAACTCTTTCTACTGCTCCCTACAGCCCCCCAGGATCTCTTTCTTTGTTTTCAGATTGTTTTAATAGCCATTGGGATGTAGCAGTGTCTCTTAATTGCAGTGGTTTTGCTGTTTTGAAGATCTGTGGAGCTCATGGGTCAACACAGCACTCCTTCGAAACAGCAGTGCGGCAGAATTATAAAATCAGTCCAGCGATGCAACCTGTATGCCTGTGGCTATCATGTATTATTACCTTTAAGGTGCAAGAGAATGAGGGCTGTCGGCATGTGCATCCCTTTAATTAGAAAGTTATCCCAGTATCTGTTCCTGTGATGTGCCAAGCTCGACTCCCACACCTTAAACAAGCAGTGACGTGAGTGTAAGGTGCCTTTCCCCTGCGTGTTTCTTGCATGGAAACAAGCGATGTATTGTCCTGATTCGCAACCACAGCAGGGAAACCTGCCTGCTGTTGTATAAACAGCAGATGAATGCCCTTACAAATGAAATAGTGGTAATGACACAAAAATAAATGTTTCTTCTGTTGGATACTTTTGGGTCTTTATGATGCACAAACTTCCCGTTGCTGTTGGAAGAGCCAAAATGAGAAGGCACCAAACCCAGGATGCAGATGTGAGACCTTGAAAGATGCCATGTAAAGATCCCCTGAGTGTTTTAACAACAGAGTTTTGATTTTACTTTGCAGGTAACAGATCCTGTCTGGTTTTGACCCATCCTATTTTGGCTTTATTATTGGGTTGTTATTAATGACAGAGCTGGGTTAGAATCACAGAATGGTTTGGGTTGGAAGTGACCATAAAGATCATCCAGTTCCCATGGGCAGGGACACCCCCCACCAGCCCAGGTTGCTCCAAGCCCCGTCCAGCCTGGCCTTGAACACCTCCAGGGATGGGGCAGCCACAGCTTCTCTGGGCAACCTGCGCCAGGGGGTCACCACCCTCACAGGGAAAAATTTCTTCCTAATATCTCATCTAAATCTCCCCTCTTCCAGTTTGAAGCCATTCCCCCTCGTCCTATCATTACATGCCCTTGTAAATTCTATATTCATGGACTGAGGCTATTAATTGTCTTCTCCTTAGGCAAAAAACACTCAATTCTTCATGGCTAGGATATATAAATGCTTAATATATGAGAAAGTTTATTTGTTTATGTTGCTACAATAGTGCATGCTTTGCTGTCAATCCCCAAGTGGTGCTGCGAAGGACACATTTACAGATAAAAGAAAGGAAACGGGGTTTTTCTACTCAACCTTCAGTGAGGGTTTTGGGGGGTTATGTAATGGGGGCCGTGCACGGCCATATTCCTTTTATACATCTCTTCTTTCAGGCTCTTTTGAGCTCTCTGCCACTTAAATATAACAGAGAGTGGCCAACTGCCTGCACAGCAGCGAGAGCTATGCGGAATTCAGGAGCACGTGCGAGGTTTTGTGGGGAGCTTGGCAGCTCTCCAGAACAGCAAGTGTGAGTCTTTGCCCCCTTTGCGTTTGTTGGGAACTAAGAGAGCTTTGGCAGGAAAACCCGAGCGACAGTAGTTCCAAATCGCCCACTGGTTAACTGTTATTTCATTAAGCAGATAAAAAGTTCCAACAAGTAGGCAAAAAAAGCTTACAGAAAACAGGACGAAGACAAAAATCCAACTTATTTGCTGCGGCATTCATGTAAAGCAATTGAATTTTAAGTGGAATTTCTCACTCTCTTACCAAATATCTGCAGCACCCTTTCTTTTTTTGTTTGTTTGAAACAGAGATAAATACCAACCTGTTCCAGATGGAAGAAGGAAAAATTCAAAAGATGCTGCACATACACGTGTATTGGGAACGGCAGTGTTTTTTGAGCAAGGGAGAGGGAACGCGCAGGGCTGGTGCTGCAGCGGGCCGGGGAGGAGGGCGGTGGGGAAGGAGAGAGGCAGCTGTGGGTCTGGCAGTGTGCCGGGATGGGAGAGAGACGGGGAGACCGTCCTGACAGCTGCTCAGAACGTCAGCTCCTGCTCTCGCTGGAACTGCTGCGCTTAAACCACACTCTGCAGCGCTGCTATGAAAGCACTCTGTGCATTGAAGTTTTGCTGTTCAGCACTCCCATTCTGAATAGACTATTTTGGTTATCAAAACCAGCTCGGACATGGTTATTTTTTTGAGATGAATCGTCCTGGTTTGAGTTAAAACAGGACCAATTTTGTTCAGTAACTTTGCTTCTTAGCTGGGCCTCTTCTAACTACTGAAATTCGCAGCACATTGTGCAGACCCTGTTCGCGCTCAGAGTGATCGGAGCGATGTTTATAGCTGGTGCCCAGGCATGGCATGCGGAGAGGCTCCTGCTCAGCCTTATGGCTCTGACCCCCACGGGCAGCTCACTTTGGGACGTGCCCCGTTGGAGGGTCGGCAGNCACCTGCGGGGAGGAGCGGACAGGACGGGAGACCCCAAACTGACCGACAGCGTATTCCATCCCATCTGCCTCATGCTCAGTGTAAAAGCTGAGGGATCAAAGGGTCACTCCTCTTTCTTCAGTGGCCGCGTCCGAGGAGGACTCTGTCTGTTCGTCTGCCTTCGATCCCATTCCCAATCCCGAATCCAGATCTGGAATCCAGTTCCCATCCATCACTGAGTCCAGTCTGGGACTGCCCCAGTGCCACCAGTGATGTGGTCATCATCCTGGGAGCTTGCTACGGTTTTGTATAGATTTCATTATTTTCTTTTTATTTTCTTATTAATGTTTCATGAAAGTAGTTCAGTTCCTGCTAAATTCATAAGTCTCTTTTTCCCTCCTCTGCCTCTCTTTTGGAAGAGAGGTGGGGAGGGACATCTGTGGGTCCCATCTGGGGTGCCTCACGTCCCCAGTGGCCAATTTGACCTAAACCATGACAATGATACCTCTGCATTAGCACTGTGGTTTGGAGCAGGAGTGTTCTCCTGGGATGAATCTCAGTTCTGGCTGCTTGCTGCCGCTCCGGTGGCTGTGCAGGTGGCGTCGGGAGCGTGTGGACCAAGCTCCTTTCAGATGGAGCTGAACAGGATCTATGGTCCAGGAGCGTGGCTCATGGGCGGTAACTGCTTATGGCCATTCCGTCTGCAGGTCAAAGGTAGCACTAGTTTGAAGAAAAATCCCTGTGAAATGTGTGTGTTGTGGATGGCAGAACCTCAGCACCAACTGCACCGCTGTACCAGTCTCCTGCTCTGCGCTGCTGGCTGCTGTAGACACACACCAGTGATGTGGAAGGGTGAAGTGACCATTTTTCTCTCCGGTGTCAAGGCTTCGCAAGGGCAAAGCCTGAAGGCAGATACAGTTTAAATGATCAGGAGCACTTCAATTCAAAGCCAGCTCTGCCAGCATCGTTTGGGGCTGGGGCGGGAGGGTTGTGCTGAGGCTGTGGCCTCTCCTCTGCACTCCCCCCGAAGGCTGTCCTGCGGGAGAGGAGCTTTGCTGGGATCTCGGGGCACGCCATGCAACTCCTATAGTCAGCAGTAAATAGAGACAGAGCTTGATGTTGGGCACCAAGGAGATGATTTTCAACAAACTTTCTTGACCAATGTCCCACTTGTGTGTCAATACCCCTCTGCAACCTCCTCCTTTTTACTGAGATTCCCAGTTACCTCGGCTGTGCCCTGAAATCTTTTTCGTAAATTCGTCACACACAAAAACAAGTTAAGAAAAATATCCTCTGTGTTCATTTGTTGTCACTGTAAACTTAAGAATAGAGTGACGCAACAATTGGATCAGATCAAAAAAGTTTGTCTCGGGTTTGGATTCGAGTTAATTAAACCAGCACGAAGACTATAAATCTTCATACCACTAGCAAAAATGCTCAGGAGGTGGCTGTCAATTTGATAGTAAACTGCAGCCAAGTAATGTTACCACGTGGCACAAAACTCCTATAAAAATAGCTGATTGCTAGAACTTGTTTTCACATTTACTATCATCAGGATTAAAAATAAACTTGAATATGTTATGACTGATATCATCGTTCTTCTCCTAAACAAGATGGGTTGTTAGCTCTCTATTTTGGAAAAAGGACATAAGGCAGTAGCTGTTTTCTGGAATCCTCATCTTGACATAGCAGTGCTGCTTCAATGTTTTTCAATATGAAACCCATTTAGGTATGAGGATAGACTGTTACACACTATGCAGGCCTCTTTATTTTTATATTTAAATATTTTTAAAAGAAATTTAATTTGGAAATGGTGAGTCTATTCAATCAATGCTCTTTCAGGTAGCTGAAGTTTTGTGTAAAATGTGTACAACTTTAAATTCTTCACTGAAAGTTACACTATTTATTTTTTCCCAACTAAGTAAATCTACAAGTAATATTGCTTCTTATTATTAAACTTTTAAAAAGCCCCAAATGCCTAGTAATTGGCTGATGGGGAGCAGGAAATTAATTAGGCTGCCATAGACCATTTCCCCCCCATCATTTGTATCGCTAATCTGAACAGCTGAGGATGCTGTGCCTTCAGTTGATAACGCTCTTTCATGTATGTTGCTTAATTCATACATTTCTTGGCTGCAGAACTCTGTGTGGAATAATAAATAATACGATAAGGATATGCAAATAGAGTGAACATGAACAGATGAAGTAAATGATAGCATCATGGTGCAAGATCGTGTCTCTGAGGTGTAAGATAATGTGGAAAGATCTGAAATAGAGAAGAATTTGGAGGCTGAAGGGGAGAGAAAGCATCAGCCCTTGCTGATATACAGACTTAGAGCATGGGAACAAAACGCTTGTGTGGATATATTCGTAATCGGAAGGTGAAAGGAGGGGGGACACAGGCTCACCTGGGGAGATGGAAGGTGGGCAAAACAATCCCCTGTGAGAAGGTGGTGGCGAATGTGGAGTGGAGCCTCCAGGACCCGAGCTGGCTCCTCTGCATCCCTGTGGGCGGTGGACCCAAGCTGAGTCTTTCAGAGGGATTTCAGGACAATGATAAGGGTTTGCAGGTGGGGCTGGAAAGCAGCATGAGAGGAAGCACAAAGGTGCCTCTGGTAAAGGAAATCAGTGTTCCTTTTCTGCAGGAGACTTGGGATTTGATTTTTCCCCTTATTCTGAATTCCAGCAGACTCTCCAAACCAGTAGTCCCAGCAGACGTGCTGGCATCTCTCCAGAACCAAAGCACGAGCCTTATACAGGGCTATGGTATTAAGGATTTGAGATAATGGTGGCTTGACATCTGGCAGGGTTACTGCTCAGCCTATCTGAATGATAATTCGTGGGCGTATCATTATAGCTACCTTTTAATGATTTTCTTGAAGGTGTAGGCTTAATTTATCTCATACTGGGCTTTTTCTGAACTATTACTCTTCACATAACTTCTATAAATTACTAATGATATTTTCTGTAGCACAGGAATATCAATGAACTAATTATTCAAAACAATGTGATTTGGAACCGTTTTTTGGGCAAAATATGTATTCTGTAGGGCTACAAGAATTACCATGTCTCGGTTTGATTGGCTCCATGGAACAGATGAATAGTAAGAACTTTTTACTAATTTGGATTTTAAATGTTGCAGGAATCTGACACAGAAGTGAAGCTGTACATCATCATAATCAAAATGTGGGTGTATGCATTGGGTCTTCTAGAGAAGATTTTTGCTAAAAATGTGGCTAGGCTGTATTTTCAAAATATGCCTGAGCATTTTGATTTTATTCTTCCCTTTCCCATACTGTAGGCTGTAAATTGCCTGTTGTTACAGCTGTTTCCATAGGTTATGAACCGTAAACCCCTGGTTTTCCTTGCACAACAGGTAAGACATGGGAAGAAGATTTCCCTCCTGTTGCAGGTTAATTAAAGGACCCAGCTTCTTGCTGGGACACAAACACACAGGTGTGCTTCATGTTTGTGCGCTCTGCGGGCTGCGCCCGGTGCGGGAGGGGACGGCAGTGGCCGTTGGTGCAGGCTGCCTCTGGGAGACACTTCGGGATGTGGTGAGTTGTGCAGTGGCCCATTGCAGAGGGTTCAGGGAGTAAAATTAAACAAAAGCCTGAAACTTGTTAAGGATAAAGAAATTTGGGAAGGCTCTGCCTGCTCCATGCGTCACTGGGGGCACTGGTCAGCCCCACGTGTGCACTGGGAGCCACTTCCAGCTTCGGTGTAAGGCTTGGGTTCGTGCTGGGCAGAACTTCTGCAGTCAAGAGCTGCTGTGATTGCTCTGCTTTCCTCTCGGGTTTCTCTGTTTTTCGTCATTTCCCATCTTGGCTATGACTTGGGGGGTAAAAATTTGTGGCAGGTCAGCTGAGAGCCTGGCCATGGCTGCTGGGAGGGAGGGCACCGCTCAGGCTGCCCCACACCAGCCCAGTGCCAGGCGTCAGGGTCAGGAGAGCCTTGGGGATGCTCATACTTGAACAGTGCTTCAGTTGTGTCAAGGTCTTTTATTGTTTTTTCCAGCTCTTGCGATAATCCTGTAGTAGATTAAGCCCTTTCAGCAGTGGTATGTAATATTTAGTATTTATGAATATTTGTAAGAGCCCCCGGCTCCAAAGGGATGTTTTTCTTATGCAAATGATCTTCTGCTGGGATAGGTCTGGATGACTTCTGCAATGTTATTCGTGACTTTAAAATGTCTGAAAAAATTGAGGCCAACGTGCTGGGATTTGCACTTTTTTCCTGCTTGGATTATTGCTTGGCTAGACTAAGAAATTAATATCTATAAATCCTTTTCTTTCATGGAGAGCAATGTGTTGAATAGGTCTGGTACAGATGGGCAATGAAGGAGATGGTGAAATATTGAAGTCCTGATAGATTTTGCTGTTGTATTTATCTTTTTTACAAAACAATTTAACAAAAATCCCATTCCTCCAGGATTAATCACTACTCATCTTCATATGGGGCTTGAAAGGGAGATAATCCTGTTCTAGTCCCAAGGCAATAATACCGTGGACCCTAAAAGGCAAAATGTAATGGGACTTTCAAAAATATACTCTTAGCGATTGACTTGCATGAACAAGATGTGCTTGCTTAGTCTGAAAAAGAATTTGTCTTGACAAGGGAAGTTTGTTTTCCTTGTGGTAGGTCATGCTTCTGGTAAGTTTTTATTACAGAGATGGTATTACTGTAGGCAAAAGTGTGTGAGTGACTTGCCAGCACCTTCCCAGTGAGTTTTGAAACTTGGGATCTTGAATTGACTTTGAAAAAGGAATCTGAACAATTACTTAGATACTGAAAAACCTCTTTTAGAAAATATTGGCAAATGACTGTTCTTGCCATCTCCCTTGTTCCTGTCGCTTTTTATACAGGCAAATGCTGAAATGGAAATTACGCCTCTTCTCTTAACTAAGGCTCTGCTGCCTCAGTTGTGGCATTTCTCTGCTCACTCTAATCTTACCTGAGCTTGCAGAATTTTTTCCAGCATGTTTGTACAGAAGGGCCTGGTCAGGAAATGTGGCCCTTGCCTTCCCCTCTGCTCCTTGTCTTCTACTCCATCGCTTAGATCACACCCGGTGTCTGGGGTCTCTTTTGAGCTGGCTGAGTCTAAATTAGTTTTTACCTGCCTTTCCTGTTCTTTTTCTGTTTTTCTCATATATCTGCTCACTGTTCACTTTAACTTCTTTTTCTGTCTCATCTTTCTTCTTCCTTTGCTGCATGTCGCTGGTGGGAAAAAAAAAAATGAGTGAAGAGCACCCTCCAGGAGATCTGTGATCATCCCAGTGTCGTCTGGCACCGAGTTTTGCAGCCTGTTCCAGGAGAAACGGATTTGTGGTCTTAAAAGCTTCAGCCTTGAAGTTCATCACTATGTATTTGTGAGGAGAGCTATTTTGAAAGCAGACTGGGCCATGTAAGGCTGCTGCCTTTAAAAAACAGGGGGGAAAAAAAAAGGAGAGCCTACTGGATGGTGCACAGATGAGTGTGAATTTGCTAGGTAGGTCTAATGTGTCTGGCACCCATGCAGTAAAATTATCCAGGCTGGTTTCTGGATGATTTTCAACCCTGAGATCATGCTGTCGGAGGTTCTTTGGCATGCCCGGGGCCCATTCTTTTGCAGAATAAACTTCCAACCCTTAGTTTCTTGCAGCATTCTGCAAGAAACTAGTTCAGTGATTAGAGCACCAAGTGATACGTGATCTGTGGGCGCTGCTGCTAGGGCTGTTAATGTAAATTGTTTTATTTGATTGGACTATGCTTCACGTCTCAGTAACTGAATTTTTCTTCCCAATCAATTAGAAACTGTGCAATATTAAGTATATTGGTTGCATCTTCTGCTATACCAAAGTTCCCTTGTTACAAAAATAGAGGTTGTATTTAAATTAAAATGTTTATTTGGGCTTTAAAATAACTATTGCATACTTCAGTTATCATAATTTAAGTGAATTTTGTATCTAAAATAAGATTCTTAGAAAAAGATATTTCTTAAAAAGAATTGGTGCCTGTGCCAAGCTTAACTTGGGTGAATGGGAATGTGGATGGTAACCTGAGTTCAGGAGGTATAAAGTTCTTCTTGAACTTTATTGGCACACCAGAGGGGAGAATTTACCTTTTGTTCAGAAACGCTGCATTGCTAAAGTTAGCAATGTCTCCTTAGATACTCATGTAATGCATTTGATCTTACAGCTGACTATTATAATGGCTTATATTCTTTTATACCTTGAAGAGGCTCTCTGACAGTTGCAGTTAGGCGGGATACCCCAGAGCGCTGTGCCAACAGCCCATCTCTGCCCCTGCCTTGCACACACACAGCCTGTGCGGGACCCCACTCCTCCCTCTGGGCCCCACACATACTCGAACACTTCATTCCTTTCTGTAGCAGTTATATAGGCGCCAGAATACCGGAGCAGTAAACCAGTGCATCTTGTCCAAAGTGCTGCTACTCTGTTATGAAGCTTTTTAATACTTTGTTTTTCCTTACCTTAAACCTACCAAGACTCATTAAATGCAAAATAACCTTCAGAGACGGCAAGGGAGTGTATCAGGCATCCAAAAACTGTACAATTATTCCATTGGAGGCTAAATTTTCCAAATGATTACAGTCCATGCTAGTCAGTTTTATTCCCAATTACTGCCAAAAAAAATCTATTTATAGGATGGTTGCTCCCAATCAAGGAAGAGATGAAACGTCAGAGAATGTAAAGAGTGGAGAAGAACAGTTGAGATGCACTGATAATTAATGCCTGAAGGGAAAGCAATTCGCTTTGCGTGGTATTCTCATTCAGTCAACTGCATTTCAACAAATTTAACAAATATGTGTACTATATACCCACTGCAACTCCAAAGCAGAATCAAATGTCATTTTGTGGTGACTTTTTTAAAAGCAAGATTATACAAAGATTGTCCCACATACATTCAGACTGTTAGTACAATATACGCCTTGTGAAAATACCGTAAAGGCTTTGGTATCATAGAGAGTGCTCAACTAGTTAGCATAAGCTTTAAGGTATTATTAGCTGTGAAAAAGAGACTATAACGCTAGATTTCTACAGATAAAAGTGCACAAAATAAGGAAATGCAATTGTTTATACACCAAAACCAATATTGACTTGGCGGTGCTGAGCACAGTGTGTATTTTATATTATGCATGATGTAGGGTGTAAGCTATGGTATACTGAGGCATATTTAATTGGAGAAAAATGGAAATATGGTAGTGGTGATGGTGCCTCTGTGTTTATGCTTTCTGCCCTTTTCTGTTTTTACCTTAGCATCAGTAAGTTTCCTGACTGGATCTCTTTGCTTAGTTATAAGAAATGGGGAAGGTCTCTACGATTTCCGTGCACTTCTCTTATCCCAGTTAGATTCACTCTCTTTTATTTGGAGCTAATTAGTAATTTGAATTCCTTGAAGTCTGGAGATAGTTTTGCAGAACCTCAGTTTGCAGGATACCACCTTACCCCTTTGTATTGTTCTGATAACATTTTTCCCATACCGACCCCCACCCCCAAGATTAAATAAAAATACATATTTGAGCTAAGCAAGTACTATTTCCCATTTGTATTCAATGCAACGTTTCATTTAGATGTTCAAAAACGATTCAGGGGAGATTGAAAATGTGTCAGCTTGACTGCAGAGAGCAGCGGGATTTTATTGTATTGTCCCGAGAGCAGCGCAGTGAACGCGCAGTAAATTGCACCCTGTTCCACTCACTGTTCTTCTTTCTCTGTGTTCAAAAAAAAACCCCAAAACCCCAAGCCCTCCCCAAACTACGGTCGTTCTTGTCTCCAGAAGCAATTGTTTCTGTGTCTGCTCTGGTAGGTGGGTTACATGAAGGCCTTCTGCTTTCTTCTGCCGCTAGCGAGGGCTGTGGAGAGTCCCACCCCGCTGCAGGAGCACTGGCCACAGTCCTCCCGGCCGAGTACAGGGTGGGACTTCTACAAGCTGTGGAAAAAATAGGAGAATTTCTTCCAGCACATTGCGGCCGAACTGTGATAGCCTGGGCTCCTGCCACCAGGGCTGGGAGCTGGTGTGACACCCACGGGGAACACCACAGCCATCTCCTCCTGACGCAGAGCATCTGCTGGAGCATCAGTGTGTCCGTACACATTACATGAGCTTTGTGTCAGAAACAGTGTACAAATGTTCTACATAAAACATGGGGAGAAAGTAAATATTTCTATTCAGCCTTACTGGATATCTTTAATGACTTGGTAATGTGAGTTTCTATGCAGTTTCGTCTTTTATATTCTTATTTTTGTGTTGACCCAGCTGCCATCATTTCCTCGCTCCTTTTTACTTCTCTCAGTCCTGGGCTATGAAATGTGTTTACAGATATACGTAACTACTATGCTGCTTTTCCAAATCTGGAATATCTGAAAACTAGAACATTAGAAAATACTAGGAAGCATCAGACAGACTTAGAATTTAACTGGGGCTTGTACTGTGCTGGCGGCTTTGTTTCCTTCCAGAGTTGGGTAACGTAGTCACCCAAGGGTTATTTATGACATTTAACTTGTGTTTATTATATTGCTGCTTAATGTGTGGAGCACTTAGACATTCTGCCTTACAGAACTCCTTCCATTCAAGGCAGACTCGGAAAAGTGGAGTTTGTGCAATAGCAGCCAGCATTTTCTCACGGGGACATGGCGCAGCAAACACCCCCCCTACGCAGCCCCCCCTTTTTTATGTATAGGGAAGCAATGTCTGGTGAAATTCAGTTTGGTTTAACGACCCCAAAAAGCAGTCCTGTGTCCCGGTCCAGGTTTCGGAGCAGTCCCTCAGTCCCTCCCATGCAGTGGCCGATGCTTCGGCAGCTCTGCTCTGCGGAGGCCACAGGCCCCGGCCACAGCGCCGCAGGGACGGCTGCGCACAGTCCCCCCACGGTGCTGGGGGGAATTAGCAATAAATTGTTCAGATGCATCTGGAATATTCTTTTCCCTTTATTTTCTGTGTGAAAACCCATAAACCTGGCAAGAGTCTGAACCGATGTTTTTGAGAGTGGGACTGGTGTACTGAGCGGCCTGGCCTGTTGTGTCCCCCTCTGTGGGCACTGAGACTGCTGAACGCCGATCTCCACGCTGTTTGCCTTTGGCTTAGCATCACTGTATAAGACTTAAATCAGGCCTATGTACTTGCAGGAGTGGGTCTATGGTGCTGAGGGTCTCCGAAGTCCCTCAGGGTGGTGGGAGCGAAGCGGCAGTCGTGCCTCGTCCACCATGGGGGGGACCTGCCGCTCTCGGCGCCCAGGCACCGCGGTGTGCAGCTCTGTGGATTTATGTCTTCTCTCACAAAATAAACTTTACGTTTGCACATTAAATCGCAGTTACACCCAGGGAGACCTGAAACTGTAATGCTTAACATTGGTTGTTTGTGTCCTGTATTGTACCTTCGTTCTTTATGGAAGAGATGAAAGCTTTTATCTCAACTTCTGTGGAACAGTAACAATAACCTGCGGTAAGCCTGGCTGACCCGAGTGCCACTGTCAGCTCAGGAAAACGAGATCAAGGGTACAAATCCGCCCCCCTCGGTTTTTACAGCAAGTGTTGTTTTGGTTTCCTCCCTAACTTTCTTCCTCCTGCCTGTTGGCAAGCATGCAGCAACTGCGTTTTTCTAATTAATGCCTAACATCCTTTATTTCTTATATCTAATTGATGCAGTTTGGATAACTCTGGAGGCTTATGGAAATTCTTACTTAGCTTAAAACCGTGTCATTTCAGAGCAGGGCAATGTGAGTTCTGGTGGGAGTATGTTGCCTTCAAATTCTGCATGTTCATAACCCCAGAATTGCTAAATCTGGGTGACTGTAGTAAATGCAAGTGGTTTTGTTCATGCTGTAACCAGTTTCCCAGACTAGTTTTGCTGGTTTGTATGGTACCATGTCAGAAAAACAGCAATTCAAATAATTTTTTACAACATTATGATCCAATCACATGTAATACAACAACAAACAACAAAAAAAGTCAAGAGCATTCAATAGCACTTTGTAATACCTTGACTAAAACCACAGTCCAACAGAAGGACCAGAGCTTATTTCATTATGAAACCTTTATTATCCTTTTTTTGTGAAAGTAATTCCTGTAGTGCGTACTCATAAGCTGTGGGTTTTAGAGGTCGGCATGGCTTGTCCCTCAGCTACGTCAGGATAATTAATTGCTATCTGAAACACAAGGTCTGTTCTGCCGACACTGTGAAGTACAGTCACTGTGCAGGGTTTCTGCAGAGGCTGAGTAGTGCTGCTGGCGATCGGATGGCTCTGCGGGGCTGGACTTGGCCTTCCCTGCCTTTCTCCTTCCACGATGCCTTTACCTTCTGTCAGTTACAGGGCCTGTCCTAAGGGCTTCCTCACTTGGTTGGGCTTTACAGCTGGGAACACGGAAATGCGGTGGCTCACTGTGCTGTCCTTCCACCTGTATGCACTGGGGTTTGCGTTTCCTCACTCACAACTAAGTGTAAATTTTGTTGTCTGTTGAGTATCCCTACCTTAAATCCCATCATTGGGCTTGAGGAGCTGGTGGCCAGCCTGGGACCACAGTGAGCAGCAGCTTCTGTTGTACTGGAGCTCAGCTGTGTACCCAGTGGGGGGTCCATGTGCGGCATCACCTACGCAGCCTTCGCCAGCACTGTGGCTGAGAGCATACGCAAAATTGGGGCGGTTTGTCATGCTAAAGCAAGAAGCATTATGTTGGATTGTTGCTGACAAGGTGACTGTTCTGGTGTGGTTGTGGTTCTAATGGCAGCAGATGCTTTTCCACTGAGACTCCTCTCAGAAGGGGATAGATAATTGGACATACTGGAACCACTTAGAAACTTTTATATCGTTTTATATTTATTGAAAAGATAATGGCTGTTTCTGTCTTGCAGTGACATAAAAACTGTAGAAAGGCAATGTGCAAAAGTACATTAAAGGTGGGTCCTGTCCGTCTCCTGTGTGAGCTGATAGACATTTGTCAGAGGTTTCAGTGTAAATTTGGTACAAACTTAAATGTACTTCTGGTTGCATACTAATTTTGTGTATTAATGCCTGTGACAGCCCAGACTGCATGCAGAATGAAAGCTTATTCTTTATATTCTGAACAGGAGCATTGCATTTCACCAAAAATGGAATTTTTAAAAAATTAATTGAAGAAGTTGAGATCTGGAGTGGCTCAAGAGCGAACCAGAGCCTTGTTCATGGGCAAGACCTGCTCTCCCTGGGCATGTGGACCTGTGATACAGGATGGTGTGGAATATCCTAACTGTCACTTGACTGCATCGAACATTGTCACCCCCTTCCTCCCAGCTGTGTTAATTTTAGACTTGTCTCCTCCTTTCTGGTTGCAGTTATTGAATTAGGAGTTATTTGCCATCTGGCGCATTTTTAATTCACTTTCTTGTAGTGTTAATATTTATAGCAGCCAACAGCAGAGTGATTTTTCTTTTGTCAATGAGAAATGAAAGGTAAGACGAACGTGCTGCAGAAGACGGGGATGCTGCGGAAGGGAGCTCCGAGGAGATCTGAGTGGATCTGCTCCAACACGTTTGATACGATTATTTGCTTTGCTTTGTCTGCAGATCTGTGGACAAATGCCATTTCAGGCAGCGACTGGTTTGCTGGCATTAACCTAGCCTCAAGTGAATATTTTTTCTGTGTCTCTAAAATGACATTTTCTTGGAAATGGCAAGGGCTGAATTGTGCAATACTGTGGCTGAGATAGCGGGCAGCTCTGCAAATCACAATTCAGGCTCATTAGGCATAGGGTGCCCTTGAATTACGCCTGTGATTTTGGTGGCCAGGCACTGGAGCGCCTGTCCCTGGCGGCAGGTTGAGTTACTGTCCCGACTTCTATAAATGCAAGAAATCCACCAGACTGCAAATCTGTCTGTGAAATTTTCCTTCAAGATCCATCACGATCAAAATGTAATGGCTTCGTACCTCAGTCCATTGAAAAATCTTACTGTCGGGGTGTGTGTATAAATCCCAGGTCAGGCTGTGTTTCCAGAGCAGTGCAGCTCCACTAATTCCTTTGTGTAAGAGTGGCATTCCTAATATTGGTGTACAGCAGCATTTTTTGCACATTTTTTATTTACCTCAAGGGTTTGGGTTTTTTTTCTTATACGTTTATGGGGATGAAAATGTTTTTCATTTATGGTGTAGTTAAATCTCTTGTAAGTGATATAATGAAACTTTATAACTCCCTTCAGCTGGGGGGTTTACCAGTCCTTTGTCTCCAGGAGATGTTAATGGCTGATGTGATTTCCAGTTAAGTAAGATCCTGCCTATTATGTGTCTCAGTCCCAGTGTAGGCTCATTTGTGTTCCTTATTTTCCTGTGTAATTGTAGTGGATTTTTTTCATAAAAAGTCATTTTGTACCTAGGGCACTGAAGCTTAATGACATTTATACATTCTAGCTCTTTTTTAAAAATACCAACTCAATATATAATGTTTAGTTCTTTTGTGATTTTTGGATGTTACATAATAGAAAATCTGATAAAAATAATGCATAGAAAGCTGGTATAGAAACAGTGGTGTGTTCTTGAATTTTCTTTGTGTGTGATAGTGTATATCCACACAGATAAATAGACATATATAAAGAATTTTTGTTCTCAGATTGTGATTTTTTTTACCCATTGATCATTAAACATGTGAAGATACCATTACATCTGCTTGTCTCCTAGTATGTGCCTCTCCTTTGGTGACTGCTTTGTCGTTGCCCAAAGTATTGATTAAATTAGACTTTAGTAATACCCTGAGTATATATTCTATAGCACTATACACTATGTGTAGTGTAAGTATATAGTGCTGTATATAGTGTGTGTGTGTATAGTACTAGGCTATATATATTATATATAAAAAATACACATGGTATATCATCTATATTACTATGTTCTGCAGCGTGTATGCCATAAACTTTAGTAATGTCCTGCCCCCTTGTCACTCCGCACACGTATATGAGTAACAGTGTGTAGGGGAGGAGATCTGCCCGTGCCTCTCCAAAACCCCATTGCTCTGAGGCTGAGGTCACAGGAGATCAAATGGGGTAACAGACTGACGACAACGACCAGGAGTGTATCACAGGGTGCGGAGAGACTTTCCTGCTGCAGAGATTTAGCTGAAAGCAGACACCTCTGTAGCTGATGACAACTGTAATTTTTTTTTTTGTCTGGAGAGAGATTTAAAAGGAAAGAAATGCTATGGAAGATGTGTGGATAATGTCAGTGGATGTCTTTACAGAATGTTTTGGAGCCCCTGTAAATAGTTCTGTGAGGGCTTCACAGAAAAATGTGGCTTTCAGCATTTCTAAATCACTTCATAGATTATAGGAACAAATGGCTTTGCTATGGGAGAATTGGCTGGTGATCCATCCAGCATCCCGTCTTTCACGGTGGTCGGTCCTGATCCAGCCACTGCTTCGGTGACGCGTGGGTTTGGGCAGCCACACGAGGGTCAGGGAACCGCACAAGCAACTGGCAGCGACTGCTGGCAGTGAGTCGTGTTCCCCCCACTTCTCTGATGGCATTAGTATTTCTTCCTCCTCCTCCGTATTTGTGTGTTTTAATGTAGAGAAAGGATATTGTTAGAAATTAATTCAAATAATTTGTTGTAATTATTTTGTTAATATTTTTTTTTGTAACTTTGCGTATAACATTGTCTTGGGATGTTGGTTTCCAGTTTGGTTTCTGCCTTTTTTCTGCCATTATTTCCCTCTTCAGCTGTATCTAAAAGGGGAGTGAGCTCTTTAGGGCACGGACCGCTTCTGTCAGGGCCTCGCTCAGCATATGGCAAATACAGGGCTGCTGCTCCTCACTTCGGTTTCAGTCATGGTGTGAACAGAAAGGAAGGATGGATAACTCTACAGATGTGAAGGAATGAATGCTTATTAATATCTGTGTATCAGCCTGTGGCTAATGCTGTCACTCTCATTTCTGCAAGTGCTGTTTAATAAGCAAACATGCTAACTTTCTCCATTTTTCTCTTCCATTCTGTCATAGTTTAAGTGGTGCATACAAGAGAGGAGAGGAAGAAAAATATGCAAAGTCAAACCAGTATTATTGTACTGAGAGCACTTTTCCTCCTGCCTCACATGACAGGAATATGTGTATGTGATTTATTGCTATTTTGCGTGGAAGAACACCATCTTCCTGTGTGGAATGGCAATTAAAGCAAAAAGAATCTCATCAGTCATCCAGGCATGTTCCCATGACATGTACAACTTGCAAGTCAAACACTGAAATCTTTATTTAAGCAAAATTGTCCTTTGTCATGGTGCAAATTGTGTATGAGTAAGGAGTTAATTGCACAGTTGCTAATTCTAATGAGGTGCCATATTGGGATAGAAGCTGTCACAGTAGGAGTGGCATCAGCGTGATTTTACATTTTGGTGGGTGTTTATTTAATTCGTAGCAAATATGTTGGTATTCTGCACGTACAGGTGTGTGGCCCACTCCACCATGAGTTTGTCACAGTGAATTTATATTAATAAAAGTCTGAACAGTGGAAAAACTTAGGAAAATTCAAATTACAAATGAGATTTATTACTCATGGACATGAAAAAAAGTACACGACTGGAGCTGCTTCGCCAAGGACACCAGCGTTTGTCTGTCATGCGTACCTTCTAATTCAGGTTTTCTATCTTTCTAATGTTCTTCAAACCTTCCTTAGTTGTACTTGTTTGAACCTAACAGAGGGAGGAATGGCTGAAATGCGTGCCTGCTGCTGTGCGGGCGGACGGACAGGAAGGTCCCAGCCCTTCTGGCCCTCACTTCCATCAATATATATTAATCTGTTCTTCATTTTGCTGTTCATGCCCAGTAAAAAATGATACTGTTCCTCCCTTATGTTATTACCTTAGTACTGAACTATAGTTAACGCCGCTTGAATGTCTTTGGCCTGAATACATTCCCCTTCCTTTGCCTCTCTGTCTAATCGTATTCTCTGCTCCTTTGCTTGTTTTGATTCCTTTTCTTTACAACAAAGAGGTTAAATTGGCTTATGTATTTTTTTGCTTGGGGGATCAAAACTGCGGAGGACTTCAGGTACATATGCAGGGATAGATATGGGTTGCTGAAATTTAACATCCTCCTGAGAGCTCATGCTGGCTTTTTTTATTCACCGTCACCTGCCGTTCTTTTTCCATGACTGCGTTTGTCTCTGAAGTTCCTTATATCAAGGAACAGCATTTTATACACAGAATTTTATAGCAGTCTTTCCCAAATGCTCTGGTATTTTTGAGATATATCAGGGTGTCTGGGGATATACCATATAGAACATTACATTATATTTTACCTTAAATAATACTAATAGATGAGTGGGATTTGAAAAGCTTTTAGGTGTCTTAATTCCATTGGTTATGAGTGCAAGGGGACAGGAATTAGGCCAGTGGTTTATTCTTGAGTCCGCTCTTGTGAGAAGCCCAGTAATCCTCATGTGTGATAAATTCCAGGACCACAGGATCAGTAAGCACAGTTCTGATAAGTCCTGAGCTTTTTGTTGTTCCATTTGTCTTCATAGCCCTTACCGTGACATGCCAAGCCACTGGTGCAAGTGCTGTTTATTCCGGACCTTAGTCACAGAAATGTGGCTTCCTCCCCTCATGCTCTCTACAGACAGGTGTCTACCGGCAAGTGTCACGGCTTAAGCCAGTATCTATATTTAATTTGCGTTGTGATTCCATCTCTAATAGATGTGGCCTGTACTGAATCTTTGAAGAATTACGCTGTTTAGAGATGTAGTTTCTGCTCATTCAGAATTTAGCTACAGGAAATGTTGTCTCATCAGTAGCCGCATTATTCTGGAATGGTAAGTGGTTCAGGCAGAAACACCCTCCTGTTTATGTATTCATTGGTAGATAAACAAGGAGATTGTTTTCCTTGTGTATTGGCAATTTGGGTAGCGTTACCAAACGCTGGGTCAGTATTAATTGGTTTTGCTGTAGAGCACGTCACGTTGTATAAACCTTGCCATGAAAAGACAATGTTTTCTCCCCAAACTCTGTCTGCATAGATGGGGCAAATCCTCAGTAGAAAACAACTGAAAACAGCTTTGTCTTTTTGTTTGTGTGCCAACTGCTTATCTGGAGAGATTAAAGGAAAGAAAGGTGAGCACCGGGGAAGCAAAACCGTTGAAGAACACAATCTGTCTAATTTAACAGAAAGATCAAGATGTGATTCGATTGCAGTGTATGACTGCGCAGGAGAGAGTATTGGATACTAAAGGGCTCTTTAATCTAGAGGGGAAAAGTATAAATCAGTATACAGAATGGCTGCAGTTAAAGCTGCTGTAATTGAACAGAGACACAAGTTTTAATGGTGGAATGATTAATAACTGAAACAAATTACCAAGGAATGTGGGGAATTCTCCATTTCTTGATATTTTCTGTTGTGCCTGGATACTTTCAATACTTCAAACAGAAACGAGTTAGAGCTGTTGGCACAGGAGAGAGGAGTAGAAGGTTAAGTATGATGCTTCTGTATGCCAGGTTAGAAGGTCTCCTCCCAAATGACACGCTCTTCCTTCAGCAAGCATTGCCCGAACAGCCACTTGTCTCTTGCCCAGTAGCATGAGCCACCCACTGCAGATTGCTGCGGGACCTGGAGAGAGGGAGGGAGGAAGACCCTGAAGCGGTGGTCGCACCCCCTGGTGCTTCATACCTAAGGTGTAAGAGGGAAGAAGAGGGCACACCGGAGCCTGCTTTGGGACTTCAAGCACAAGGGAGCAGTGATCCATCACTTCACATCTACGGGGACAGGGATAAAGCCCATTGTCCAAAGCACTTAAACAAAAGCTCTGTCATTTTTCCATGTCACTGTCTTATTGACTCTTTCCTATATTTAATCAATCTGGAAGTTACCACTAATTTTTCATAAGAGGATGCAACTTTGCTCCCTAATAGCAGCTTGACTCCTTTCATGTCACCCATGCTGAGCCCATTTGCGTTGTGTACTTGGAAGACTCTATTTGTACTAACTGGAGAGGTAGTTGTCATTATGAGACAGCTGTGGGTCTTCACTGGTAAAACTTTAGATCATTAATAACACAAGCTCGTGCCCCCCATCTATCAATCAGTTAGCTTTTCAAATGAAATGATAAGAAATCTGTTTAGCTGACTGTGGTTGGAGTAAATCAGGGACATGTATGTACCTGCTGAAGATTGAGAGGCTGGAGGTATTCCAGACTTCATCTTCTGGATGAATTGTTGAGGATTTATTTTGCCTTTTATTTCTTGACAGCTATTGCTTTCATTCATGGCAGAGGTTAGAACAATCACACAGAACTACTTGAAAAATATTAAGATTAATGATTTTATGTGTAAACTATTTTTCCCCACTCAGAACATTAAGGGATAAGAAAATGAAGAAGCCCTTCTCTTTGAGGTAATGAGACCTCAGAGGTCTTGCCTGTCTCTCCTTCAAAAGAAGAATGGAGATGGTTTCCAGAAGAACTGAGGGTCTGCATCAACTTGTGCTGTGAGAATTGTAAAGGGTCGTGGTTTAGGAGCTTCAGAAGGACAAGAAGCTCGCATGCTTGCCTCTGGGGTCATGGAAAAGAACATGCAGCAGAAGAAAGTAAAGAAAAGCTTTGGCTTCAAGGTGTTGGAGAATATTAGGGCTCTTCAGATGAGGAGACCTGAAATATTATTAACCCTTTAATACCATTTATTCAGTGGCTTCTGCCACCAAATGCTGATAGTTTCTATGCAGATTTCAATATATAGATAAGAAACCTTGATATTAAATACTAGAGTAGTCTTGTTTTGCATATGATTTGAATTATTAAATAGCTTTTTGATGATTTGCTGTAGGCAAAATAGGCAAAGTATGTATTTTATCTGTGATGATCATTTGACCTGTGCTATTAGGCTTGTGTTTGCTTACTGGATAAATGTGAGTGTAGAATCAAGTGAAACGTTTGTGAAGCTGCTCTGTTTTCAGTGTGTCAGAGGAGAAAAAGGCTCCTTGCCTTTATTGACATAAGGGCATGTTCTTTATGCCGGGTAACCAGAGTGTTTGTCTTGCTGCTGATCTTTAATAGAGACAAGGTACCAGTCCTTTTTACCCCAGCAGCGCGAGGAAGAAGAAGTAGAATTATGTGCTGTCTTTTACAGGGAATTGGAGTCAACGCGCAGTAGCTGTCCAGTAGTCAAAATATATTTTGATCAAACAAAGGGAATGCGGCAATGAATGGAATTAGGGAATGATATAAGAGGCTTGTTCACACAACCTTTGTCTAAGACTTATATTCAGAATGATTTTAGAGATTTTCTTTGCTCAGAGTATGAATTTTTATTGTATTTACATTAACAAAAAAGGCTATCGGCATGAGTGAAGTATGGATAATGTTTTCATTTAGCTTTTTGTTCCTGCTTGCTAACCAAAGATCAGCTTAGGCCTTGGCAGGACAAAAATAGGCAGTGGTTCATCCCAGGAAAAATAGAATAAAGTTTTTTTTTAATTTTGAAAAGGGAAGAAAGAAACAGGAGAGCAGAACAGGAAAGGATTAGAAAGAAATAATGTGCACTTGTACATGGTCTGTAATGTCTTTTTTTGTTACATTTTCTGCTGCATTTTTCCTGGTCTCTGTCTATCAAGGCAGTCTCTTATATAAATTCTCAAAGATAGTTCAAGAAGGCTGTGGAAACGGACTATTACCTATAGAAGTAATACAGTTCTTATTGACTTTAAGAAGATAAGGATCTGAGACCTTGTGTAAGCTCAGTTCATACAATTATGTGAAGGAGAATGAATCACTGGGGAAAGCAAACTAACTGAAAACTCTTGTGAGATGAGATTTTCAAATTGTTCCAGAGGAAATTAGGTGTCGAGACTCCATTAAAATATAACTGAAGCTGCAGCATAACTCTCCCAGTCTTTTCTGATAAACTTAGTTCAGAAAAAGTTCATTGTGGTTGATAACCTTGAACGTTCATAGTTCCACTATCAGCTTCAGCCTTGACAAGAAAGAGCTTGGAAGCCACAGAAACCACTTCTCTAACATTAGTCCCATGTGATGTGTGACAGCAAAACTTCACACTAGGGGAGGATAGGGAGTGGTGCAATAACTGCTAACGACATCATTTTCCATAAAACCAATTTTAATCTGCTGTTTAGGGACTTGCAAATGGCCTTAAATAGCTCTTGCCATTGAAGAAGCTCATTGGAAGTGCTGCTCAGCAACGCACTTAAACATCTGCACCTTCATTTAATTGTTCTCCAAGATATGTTTAGGTCAATCTTGAAAAGTTGCTGTGTCTGATGTTTCTGCTCCCCCTTCAGCGGTGGAGGAGGAGTAGGGGGAGGAACAGCTGTGTACTCTGCCGGGCTTCGCTCTCAGACTAAGCCTTGTTCAGTAATCGTGCAAATACGAGGCTGTGCAGATGCTCATACTGTGGTTTTCCTCCTTTCTTCTGTATTTTGATCAGTGGAATATTAGGCGACGGTTTAGTCCACAGTTATATAGATTGTGACACAGTCTCCTGGAACATAGTACTGGGGTTCAACGCTGTTTCCTACAAAAACTGGCAGAAGTTTGTTAAACTGGTGATATCAGTCAAACCAGTGAGATGGTATTGTCACTAATAAATGTATTGATACCTTTTTCTACAAAGCTATGTCAAAAGAACCATGGGTGTTTTTTCAGCAAAGGAGAGAGAAGCAGTAAAATTGATGGTGATCTGCTGTATGTACGTAATGCATTCTGGGGAGATAGAAACAGGTAAGGCAGCGGGGAAGTAGAGACAGATCCCTGCTTGCTTTTTGCTTTTCTGCCAGTGACTACATGGTGGAAGACATCTGTTGCCACTTTCGTGCTTTTTTCAGTTTCTGCTTATTTCCATCAGAATGGAGTCTTGTCTATACATGCGGATATCTCCTCATAAATCCTAAAGGACTTTTTAAAGCAGTTACAACCCAATGTTACGTGTGTCCGTCACAGACGGCTATGGTGTACCAAGGTATTGCTACAGATACTGTTCTGGGTTAGAACCAGCTCCTTGAACAGAAGTTCATTCTTTCCCTTAACAAACCTACTGGGAATATCTACAGTATCTTTCTAGAAATTAGGGAATATTTCATCTACAGACATTTTCTTCCTAGAAATCAGAGGCATTTTGTTATTCCATTTATGGAATCTTAAATGTTATGTCCACATTTTGTGACCTTAATCTTCAGCTTATTCCCAGGCTTGCTAGCTTATTACTGGTGGTACAGGAGCTACATCCTTCTGGCTGGCTCATCAACAGGGTAATGTTAGCAGTATTCCCATCCCACCCCTGTTTAAACAAGAGAAATATTTCTGTTGTTATGGATCATCCTAGAGAGAGAGTGCCTGGCGTACAGGAGGGAGGACAGAGAAGGGGAAACCGTGAGTGGTGGTCTGACAAGACTTGGATGGAAAACAATGGGCTGGGTAAGGAGACTGGACCTGGCTGCTGGTGGACTGTGACTTGGAATGTTATGGGAGGAGAGCAAGAGAGGCTCTGAAAGGACAGGAGTGGACTGTGGGCAGAGTGGGAGGGTATGTAAAAGTGGTCCCTAAAGCGTCAAGTCCAGAACCTAGCATCGCTGCAGGCTCCTGCTCTTCTGCCGCTTTTGTCTGTGAAACCTCCTGACCACTGCCCCATCGCTCTTCAGTGTTTGTCTGTGCATGTTATATATACACTACGTAGTACACAAAAATCAAACAAAAAAGGAGAATTACTAAATCGTCAAAGTTGCACTGGAGGCAGATGCTAGTGGCCATCTGTGTAAGCATTGTTTCTCTCCCATTCGCTAATGCACGCATGTTGGATGTGATCATCCCATTACAGCACCGCATCACAACTTTTTAGGATGGGTTTGTTCCCAGTAGACCTGCCTGAGGGATAAATCAAGTCTGCATGGAGCAGGGGGCTGCTCTCGGGTCAGCTGGGCCTCTGCTTTATGTCTCAAAGCTGAAAGATGCGCAGGGCATGAGGCTGGAAGGCATGGGACAAGGGTCTTTTCAAGTTTCAGGCGGGTGAATGCTGCTCTCAGGACACGGATCCCGGTCTACCACCAACAACAGCTCCTCCGGGATATGAGGCAAGTCAGAAAAACTAGGTCTTTATTTATGAACAATATGAATTACATCCTCCTCATTGCCTGTGTAGAGGTTTCATGGCAGCTGCATTCAAACATAAAATACTCTGGAAAGCTCAGGGTCCAGAGAAATTAAATTAGGCACCCAAACCTCTTGGCCTTAATCTGCTTACATAGTTCTCCTTTTCCTGCAGTAATATTTTGAAGCTGAATTCAGTTGCGTGTTTGCAGAGTGTTTTAATAGCGTACACTGAAGAGCACCAGCCCCCCGAGGGATGGTTGGCTGCAAATGAGGCACCGGAGAGCTCTGCGGAGCAGCAAGGAAAGGAAAAAAAATATAAAATGGAGCAGTTGACTCTTGAAGTGAACTGGAGCTCCCCAGCATCGGGAGGGAGCGCTTGTCCTCTGGCAAACGTCAGCTAAGGGCTGTGCGGGCGCACAGATGCAGCAGGTACATCCAGGTCTGCTGAAGGCTGGGGGGATGCCACTCCAAGGACATACGCGACCAGAGCCCCCGCTACCACGCCGCATTGTGTCTGATGCGGAGAGAGATGCTGTTAGCAGCAGGGCTGCATCCAGCCCTGTTCACAGGGGCCCGTCTGGCTGTATTAGCGTGCTCCTGATCTAATTCAGAGGAAATTGGGTAATTCTTCTGTTTTGGTGACATGACAACAAAGGCAAAGGCTGAGGATGTTCTTGTTGCTCATTTCGGAGCAAGGTCTCTTTCCTCCCGTGGGAACGCTCAGAGTTGAGGCAGTGCTCTGCATGGCTGCTTCATTTTAAGCCACTGTGGTTTTTAGCAGTTACCAGAGTATTTGACATCTGGGCACAGCACGGATCTCTAAGAGCCACCCCAACAAAACTTGCTGTACCTTTTGACAGAAATAGGTGACGACGTGTTTAGTTTTTAGCAAAAGGGCAACATACATCCATAATCTTCCTGGTTACGGACCGTGACTTCCAGAGGTGCGTGGCACAGCAGCCTCAGTGTGGAGCCATGTGAATGACATGTTGCCATTTAAACCCCAAATGCGTGGATTGGGGTGGTTTCTCCCTAATCTCGCTGCGAGCATTCATTGCAGGCTGCAGCAGCTGCCTGCACAGCTTCTGTGTTCTCTGAGTCTGCTTTGATTTGCAGTGAAAGACAAACATGTAATTGAGTACAGGATGTATAATCTTTTTTTTTTATTGTTATACAGAACTCTTCAAATGGCATATGAAGGCTAAAAGGGTAATTTCATACCTGAAACCAAAAAAATTTAGTTATGAGCACTTCCTCTTGTTCATGTTTTAGAGCAACGGATTTGTAAAGGACCTGCATTATTGGGTTGCACACAGTCCTTAAACACACTGCAGTCTTTGGGGTTGTTCACATTAAATGATCGTGCTCAAAACTGAAAGTAGTCAATACTCCAGTGATCTTTCTTCTTTGTTCCGCACCCTGATCTTTTCTGATACATTAGTTCTTGCTTGGAATCAAGTCCAGCAGAATAGGCTGCAGTAGGCAGAGCTACCGTTTAAAAAAATCTGCCAAGAATTTTTACTCCCAATTGTGAGCGGAAACCTGGAACTGCAGTTTTTAAGGATGTAGGCCTTATATAGATCACTGTAAATCAGTAACTCCACTGAGGATGACAGGATTTAACCCCACTCCACCCCAACTGAGATAAAAATTATGGTTTCAAGTGATTTTTGGGGAAAAAAAAAAAAAAGTTATAAAATTTCACAGAAAATGTTTCACAGCTGCTCAGAATTTAAGGAAAGTTAATGCTTCCAGATGCACTCAAGAAAAATCTCATTTACCTGATTTTGCACCTAACGTAGCACTGAAGTTAATGAGATGTAACCTCTTAAGTCATGTAGTTGCTTTTGATAATTTTACTTAATGATCACTTCCAGCTTTTCCAAAGTATTTATTTTCATGTATTTCAAAAACCATTGTTACGACTTTTTTATTATGGTGCAGCATTCCTTTGGTCTACTTGACATAAAAATACAATAGTACAAATTTTATGATAAATGTCCTTTACCTTACTAGAAAGAAAAATTAGTCTTTTGTTGCTTTCATACCAGTAGAAAACATAACAGAGGGTCCTAATGTGCTCACGAATAAGGGCAGATAGGGAACTGGAACAGAGAGATATGAGACGACCTTTTGGGGTTTTGCTAAGTGGAAGCTAAGGTTGTGCAGTAAGTGGGGAGGTGGGAGGGAAGCGCCGCCACACCGCCTGCCGCCGTCCCGTCCTCGACCTGACTCTTACTGACACCCAGCAGCTACTGAGGGCTCCACACGGAGACAGCAGAAAGAAAAACAGGGTGAGAATTAGGTGAAGGGAAAAAGGTTGGCAGGGAAACCAGGTAGCTGCAACGTTAAGTACAAATTAAAAGTGCTTTAGTGTAATCTCTTGAGATCTCGTGATGACCGAGGCTGTGAAGGGTTTGCCCTTGACCGGCAGAAGGGTGTGGGGCAGGATGAGTGGGGAAAGGCTGACTACAGAGCTAATGTACCAGAGGGGGGGGATAAAAGTTCTCAAATGTAAAAAATTGCAATAGCTGGAAAGAGCAGAAAAGGAGAAAATTAAAAGGTTGACAGTTCAGGGGAAACACAAAGCATTCACTTCTGTATGACACTGCAAAGAAATGTTATCTGGGGGTTTTGGTAGCAGTAGTATTTTTTTGCAGGGCTACAGTGCCGGTATTTTAACAAGGGCTATGTGTAATAGCATTTGATATCTCCAGCTCAGGCACTCTGGGTTTTCCTGAAGAAAGAAGTTCAACGGTAGCACGTTCGCCTTGCCCTTCGGTCTTGGGCTTTCTGTAGCTGTGGGCGCTGGGGCTGTGGCGGTTGTGCTGTCGGCACGGTGAGCGTGAGAAGGCAAATTCCAGTGGCAGCAAAAATTCATGGCATTCATGTCGGTGGTGGGTCATGGAGCAGGATCACGGTGTAACAGCCGTGTGTAACTCCTAGTGTGGTGGGTGGATTGGGAAACAGCTCCTCCGGCTCCGGTCCCATACGCCTGTGTGCTTTTCCACCACGACTCGCCCACTGGCACATGTCCATCGTGATGCTTTGCAGGATGGTGTGATGATTTGGAAGAGATGCCGCAAGTGAATCGTCCTGTTCCCACACAGGGTGCGTCAGCTGTGGTGGAGATCTTGCAGAAGTAGCCTCCAGCTGCTTATCCCACTTAATTTTAGGAATTTCATTGCAGTGTGCTGTCCTCAGCCTTCTTTTCAAGGCTGCCAGCAGAAAGCAAAAGGAGTTGCCTGTTTTGAACTCAGAAAGATACTCCTTTTATCACTTATGTTCCAGCTTGTCGGTGGCATTAGGGCAAGTTCATGCACTTCTCGCTGGGTCTCAGTGGCTGACCTATTTCCAGTTTTAACCCGTTTATGAAACCAGTGGTCCAAACTGTTGGCCTTTTCTCTTCATAACCTTCTTTTAGTAACTAAACGAGTCCATATTCATGAGGCAGGGATGGAGGGCAGATCGTTACTCTATGAAAGTATTGGTGTATTTGTGCACTTTATTCCAAGACCATGTCCAGTTTAAGTCTCGGCTCATGGGTGAAAATATCCTCTCTCAATCCAATAGGATATTATGATTTAGGTGAGGAACTGAAAAGTGGATTTAGCTGGAATACTGCATACTGCAATTGAGTGAGCTATTTGCTCTTCCGGGGACTGAAATATTTTATTATTGGGCAACCAAGTGGAAGTAACACTGCAGAAGTTTAGTTGGGTATGAAATATCTACTCTTGCACAGCATTTCTAAACTGTTAGCCAAATGAAAGATAACAATGTCTTTTCCCATGCTGTTTTTAAAGTGGCCAGTCTCAATCTCTGCTTCTGAGCGAACTGGGGGTGGTTTTTTGTCTTCAGTGAATAGTAGATGCAAATACATTTTGAAGGCAATTAGGCAGAGTATTTTTATTTTTTGCTCACAATAAACTGCAAGCACAGAATTGCTAGCACAAGGTTGAAGGTTATTTACTGAGATTATATGCCACATGTGATTAATCTCTTACCCACTTTTTTTCTCTTATTAGCAAAATTTAAATTTCCAGGGGATCTATACAGAATTCTAAGGGGTCAAATTACAAGGCTGAAAATATTTAGCACTGCTGGCTGTGTGTGCAGAATATACCGCGTTAACTAGGTGCTTCTTGCTGCTCAGCTGCTCGCAGGTGACCTGCATCTTCCTCCCAGAGCCCCAGCACCATCAGCTACCCGAAATACTGCAGTCAGCACATCCCGGAGAAGCGGATGGCTGTCACGAGGCCATTTTCTCCTGCTGTTCTTCAACAGCATTGCTCTAAAAAGATAACAAATGGCATAAAACTGCCAAATAGGTCTGCAGGCAACAAAAGGTCTGTTATCTCCCCAGCGGAAAGGACCACGATAAACATTGCTTTACTTCCCATACCCCCCAGATGCTGTTGGCAATTGCTGACCAAACTGCTGAGTGCTGCTTCATTCTGCTCCGTGGCCGCGAGTCCCTGCCACCTTCCTTCTTGCCAGTCGTTCCGTTTCTGAAGCTGCCCAAACTGCAGAAAGTAGCCAGGTGAAAACAAATCTGGCCACACGTACACAAAGTTCTGTGTGGTTTGTGTCCACCAGCAGGGACTGGTCGAGAGGAGCATGTCCAGAAGGCCAGCAGATCTCAAAGGGGTGCATGAACAAGGATGGGAGGTGGGGACAGGGAGGAGGAAGAGCAGGATCGCTGGTTTTTGCGTGATCTTCGTTAGTATTTATGGTATAGCTGTCCAAGCGCTGCTGGAAGCTGAGGAGGTGATGGAGAAAGGGACTTGCTCTGCACCGTCTGACACCTGTTCAATTAATAATTTTCTAAAGACAATTTTATGATGTCATGTGAGTTGGAGGCCGTAATTTTGCTGTCAGCCTTGTCCTCACTGTGTCCTTTTGTCTGGAAAAAGTAGAGTGAATCTTCACTGCAAAAGAGATCTCAGTTTTAACTCATCATGTCTGTTATAATAATAGAGGCAGTTTTAAGGTTAGAATAGTGTATAGACAAGATGATAATTATTGCTCTGAAGCTCTTCTGGAGAAGGCAGCAAGAGGAAATTTTCCATTAACATTAAAAACAAATACAGGAGAAGGTGAGGAATAAAAGCTTCCACCATGCTACTTCTCCATGATCAAAAGACGCTTGCCTAATCCCAACATCTAATTGTCACATGATTAAAAAGGTATGAGATCTCATGAACATATAAAAGATTGTGTAAAGCAGCATAAGTACTTGATTTAAATGCATAATTAATAGCTTCACTCAGCTTTACGTTGAAATGCAAGATCAACAAGGCGTGTATCCAAGAGACTTACTGAAGTTTTTGCACCAAAGCAGCTTATTAGTGAAACTGTGCTGATCACTTTTTCACTTTTAGACAGTTGGCTGAAGGGGAAAAAGAAGTTTGAAGCCATCTGTAAATTTGGGGGTTTGTGTCTTTGATGTATTTGAGAAGCTAGGGAGTTAAAAAACTTCAAACAACCCTAAACCCCAGGCACATCCACTATTTTAACAATTAACTTTTACTTACCAAGAACATATTTGGTATGTAAAAACATTTAAAAAGTTGCACATTGGTAGTGGTCATAAAGTGTAGAAAATGCTGTGCTTGCTGATCAGGGACCCGGACTTCGCCAGAACCCCCTCCCCGGCCTGTGCCTCGTGCGCGGTCCCTGCGGAGAGCTTCCGTGGATTCAGAAAAGACACCATACAAAGCTTCTGTAGGTTCAACTGTAAATTATGCATTTATATTATACCCAGTGCACACATAGAAACACCACTGCTTTCGGAGGTTTTGCACTTTTACCATATTAATTCAATAAAATACTTAGAGTACCGGTTAATTTTAAGCCTGTAAAAAATACAGTTCGGTATTGGACCCAAACATACTACTTTCTTGTTAGTTTTAGCTATCTTAATTTCTGCTTTTGAAGGAACATCAATCCAATTCACTTTTTTTTTCCCCAAGTATATGCCAGAATTCAACTGTTTTATTTCGGTTTGGTAGCACTGAGTTGGTTTTTTTTTTGTCTTAACTGATTGTAATGACAGCTAAATGTCAGCTTCATTTATATCTTAGCTCAGAATATAAACAGAAAAGTATACAAAAAGGAAAATGTTTTGTTACCACTCTATGAATTATTTTTGCTGTGTACCTTTATGCCAAACAGTTTTGATTCTGCATGTGACTTACAGTCCAAAAGCCATACTGAGACATTTTTCTGATTAAATTATTTTCCATATTTTGCATCTAGTGCAGAAAAAACACTGCTATTAAAATAAAGGCATACAAAAAAATGGAACTTTGTTGAAACGTAATTCCATCAAGGAAAAAAAAACAGTATTTTTTATATAACATTTTGGATATATTTTATGTGAAAACATGATCACCAGTCAAACTAGTGACATCTAAACCCAATACATTATTGTGACTTCTAAAATAAAAAATCAGAACAAAACTAAATTTATTATAGCTCTGCCTTCATTAAACACCATGTGTTGGTGATTTAAACACAACAAAACTCTAGTATTCTTCAAAAGTGTCTACTAAATATAATAAAAAGAATAAGAGAACAATTAACATTTAGTCTGTTACATTAAAAAATTGGATGTACATATTTCTATTGCCTGTTAGCTTTACCTAAGCCTTTTCAACTACTACAAAAAGAAAAAGAGAAAAAGAAAACTCATTGTTCAAAGTCAAAAACATTCAAATCAGTTGATACAACATTACAGTACAGTCAACTAACGTCATTCAAGGTCTCCCTTTCTCAGCGCACGAGTCCTCAGACCGGTGTTACAAACCCAGTTCAATGCAGTTTCAAAACTGTGTTAGCCTTGCAAGACACTGTACTCTACCCATGGCTTCAGAAGAAGGGGGTTGTGCTACTTCTGAATCGCGGGGCAACCCCAGCCTCTCATTAATTTTGTTCAGCACTGTAGTTAGAACAGCATTAAGTTTAGCACAATAACTAAAAAAAAAGGAGAAAAAAAAAAAAGGAGTTGGAAGCTAGGTGAAGCTGCCATTTGTGTCAAACAATTGCGATACGCTATACTAAAAAATTCTGAAATATCCACCTGTCCTCACCGCTCTGCCACAAACTAGCAAAGTCAAAAATACAAAAGTCTTCAACTTCTCATTTTTGCAGAATAAAGCAAAAAAGTCTTTGTGCTCCTTACTACCAGAAGCAAAATATCCTCTGAGTTACCACATGTAATAGCTTCTGGATGTGTCGACTTGGGTCGGCTTGGTCTCTGCAGAACCATCCTTGTCTTTTTCACTGTCACCTTCCCAGAGATTAATAAGTGGAGGGTAGAGCTCATTCAGTGGGATTGAAGAGGTCTTTTGCATATATTTTTTCAATGAGTGGTGGTAGTTTTTTCTCTTAAATCTTTTTGCAATGTAAACAGAAATGGAGGCGAGGCTAATGACGGCAAACATGGATCCCATTACTGCTGCCAGGGCCGTGCTGGTTTCTTGGTCTGAAATATCTAGCGCAAAAGCCGCGTTTTTTGTCGTAACGTTAACGCAGGACTTCTGTGTTTGCTGATGGATGTTTGACACGGTTAGACACACTTCATAGTCTGTAGATGGCTGTAAATGCGTGAGGTTATACTCATGTACGTCAACTGGGACCCTGGCAGTGTACGTAATGTGGGGGTTGTCAATCTTCATAGTGGCCGACGACCATTTTAAATTGGAAGTCATGACGTTGGAATTAACTTTCCAAGAAACTAAGATTGAATGGGATTCGGCTTGCTTAACGTAGATTTTCAGAACCTGGGTACCATCCAAAAGCGTTCCATTCACCCGGATAGTAGCGACCCTCGTGTCAGCCCCTTCTATGTTTTGAGCAACGCAGGTGTATCTCCCAGAGTCTTCAACCTGGATGTTAGAGATTTCCAAGGTGCCTTCGCTACTCAGCTTGTATTTGTCCGAGAGACTTTCGACAGTTACTTTATTGCCGAGAGGAGTGACCCAGTAAATTTCTGGCTCAGGTTCTGCCATGGCCCGACAATCTAAAAACACTGTCATGCCAATGTCCAAGTTTAAGTGGTTTGGAAAGGTCTCATGAGAGATCATTGGAAGACATTGTTCGTTTGAATCCTGTATTAACACTTCTTTCACCTGCTGTCCTCTGTATTCTGGAGGCATAGCGCAAAACATGGATAAGGGTTCCATGAAACGGATGTTGGTTTTGTTTGAGTTGATCCAGTGAATGACACAGTCGCACCTGAGTGGGTTACTGTGGATACTGATCTCACGCAGGTTTGGAAGGGATTCCACCGTCTTTTGGTAGACCGCATTCAAGGCATTGTTGTTCAGCATCAAGCTCTCCAGGGCAGGAACGTTGCGAAATGCCAAACGATGGATGTAAGACAGCTTTGGATTGTTGGTGGCTTCAAGCTTTGTAAGTTCAGGCAGGTTGTCCAGCGCATACCTATCAACAGAAACGAGTTCTCCCATATTATTGATTCCAAGCTCTTTCAATCTGAGCATGTTTTTAAAATCACCTTCTTGAATTTTATGAATCGGATTTTTGTTGAGATCCAGGAATTTTAAATTTGGAACTTTCTCAAGTGCAAGCTGAGGAACTTTTACCAATTTGTTGTCATAGAAGGAAAGGCTTTCAAGACTATCCAAGCCTACCAAGGCATTGCCAGGAATGTCTGTGAGATACATACCTGCCAAAACTAGACTCCTTAAATTTGAGAGTGGTTTGAAATTCATATCTAGTATTCCAATCACTGGATTTTCTCCAATCATGAGAATCTCTAAGTTAGGAGTAGAATCAAACCAACGGCTGTCGATAACCTTTAATTTGTTGGAGTTGAGATGTAATCTCAGAAGATTCTTCAGGCCAGAGAATGCATTTGCAGAAATGCTGCTGATCTGGTTGTGATTTATATACAGCTCCTGAAGATTGCAAAGGTCTTGCAAGCAGTAGTCAGTCATCTCCGTTATCTGGTTTTCCTCCAGGTGCAAAGTGGTAAGCTGAGTGAGATTTGAGAGCCCCACGTCTTTGATACTTGTGAAGTTATTTTGTGAAAAATCCAGTTCTGTTAAATTAAACAGCTGTTGGAGTTCATCTGTGGTCTTTGCAATGTTGTTGCTTTGTAACAGCAGGACTTGAGTGTCACTGGAAAGATTGCTGGGGATTTTTGTTAATCGAAGGTCATTGCAGTCAACTGTCGTGGCTTCCCTGTACGTTGACTGTGGTGTAAACCATGGCCTGATTTCACATACGCAAAGCTGCGGACATTCGTTGCTCTGTATGGAAGACTCAGTTAATGAATTGGTTAACACTTCTAGCACCAACTGGCAAACAGTTAACACAACTCTAAGCTTCGCCATGCTGGTCAGCCAGTGAGCTCAGCTCCCCAGCCCCTTAAAATAACAACCGATTGAGAGGGTGGTTTGTTATCAGGCAGCAAATGGAAAGCTTAAAGTTTAAGGTGAAAGGCTTGGACATCCAGAAGCTGAAAGATGATTTTCTGAGTTTAGAGAAGACAAGAAATGGTCTGAAGACTCTCAGCTGCTCCTCTGTCTTCCAGAATCTTCTGCAAATCAGTGTCTGAAGAGGTTCCTGAAAACAGATTAGGGTATATGTTATGCTCATCTCATATACAGTTCATATATTATTTAATTTTGTCATCCTTTAAAGAAAAATATCTGAAAACAATCATTATTTTAACATTCATCTCTCTTAGGAAAACCCTGCTCTGGTACAGTTAGGTTATGTCGGGCTTGGAACTCTCTTCTACTTGGGATTTACATGGGAAAACTCTGATAGTTCCCAAGTGAATGGCTGTAACGACGTATGCAATCATCTGAAAACCAAATTTTCAGATACCTTTCAGTTTTGTTCTGCGATATTTGTGTGAATGGCTTGAGAAACGCTAAAGATTGAGGGTACACGAGGGAGTGCAGCGAGGTCTCTAACGAGTGTTGAGAGCAACATCCCGATGGGAGCCAGGGTGCCAGAGCTGTCCCCGAGGGCGGGATTGCAGGTGTGTGGAATTAAGGCCCAGGAAGATGCTGGTTTATAAGTTTCAAGCTAAATGCATATGAACTTTGCCAAAATTCATCCAAGTTAATCAAATCGGTTCCAGAAAACAGCTTAGATATAATCCAGCTAAGCACCAAACAATAACGGTAAATTTGATTAAATGAATGTACTGTCCTTATTTTAACTGTTCGTACTACATTGTGCATCATACATGAATAGTTTACCAAAATTCCAAATTACTGTGTAAATCACACAATTTATATCTTTTTAGCCTGAAGTTATTTGTGCGAGAGTATGTTTAAGTTAACCCAACAGTGTCCAGTGTACCTCAGAACATCTGTTGTGTCGTGGGTCGTTAAACAGGTATTCAAGGAAGATCTAAGCTCTTAGGAAAATCTTGCTCGTTCTCACTTTATTGTTACCTGCAAACTTATCAATTACCGCTATGGAAAAAAGCACGGACACAGTTTTGAGGGTTTGTGCATGTGTTTGCGCGTCGGTGTTGGCAGATAAAGCACAGCTTTCCGGGATGGCGCGGGGAGCGCTGAACGGGTTCGTGTCTGGGTGCGAAAAGCTTCGAACGAAATACAGAGCGGACGCCCGCCAGGCATGCGCCAGACCTGAATAAGGAATTAAAGAGTAGACCTCTTGGAATTGGAGGCGAGACTGTAAATCTCAGGCTCTAATGATTGCCATTGAGACCTCTCAAACAAAAGTTTTGTCTTTTTATGTAATAAAAATAATCAAGTTGTGCTACATCAGAATACATAACCGATAAACTGTAATAGCAGAAAGCAGGAAACGGCATCTTTTTCAATTGGAACGTAGTGAAGCCTCAACCCAGTCAAAGCCCACAAAAGATATTACTATATAAAAAAAAAATAATTTTAAAATAGTCATCTAGCTAGTGGTGACAGGAATGCCATTTATACGCCGCTCTTACTCCAAAATCTGATCAGCATATTAAATAATGAAATTACAGTATTTTCAGATGATGATATAGAGCTGTAAGTGGAACACACCAAACAGCATTTTTATTGTGGCATGTTGTTGTTTGTTCCGTGGTTGTGTTTTGGAGGAAGGGAAGCGGGAACGTTAGCCAGAAAGCATTTGACCCTGTTGAGTTAGATTTTCTCTCCGGTAGCTGAGACTTGAATGAGAGCTGAGAATACCGTGCTGGAGGGGGAAAACCAGATGTAGAACAAACATTCCTTCTCAAATAGCCTTCAACTGATGGAAGAATTGAATAAGACATTAACTGCATTAAGAAAAATGAGTCCTGATGGCTCCATAATAGTAAGGACTGTATTACACAGGGTGCTGAGGAGTCCGGCGTGAACCGAGATACGCTGACTTTCCTGCCTGCCTCACAGTAACAATCCATCTGTAGCTGACCCAAACCGGGCAGTTCTAGGAATACTGATGACATCCATAGTTTAATTGATTTAATTCCAGATCTTTCAGATTATAGTGTTTGCCAGTTAATAATGCAGGCAGTGATTTCACCCGGTAACAGTGTTGGACAGGTACTGGAGATGCCTGGAGATGCTGTTCCACGCGGGCTGTCCCCTTGGCAGGGACACGTCCCTGCTCCAGCTTGGCAGCCCGGGCTCCGTGGGGCACGGGAAGGGGACACGACCGGGGACAGCAGCCTGCACCAAGCCAGGTGCCGCTACAAGAGGCAATATTGCTCCAATCAGTCATGCCTTTGGAGTCTCTCCTGTAACATTTTTTCTAAGTAGCTGAAGAGGAAGAACTCCATACCTCATAAAGCTGTGGGCCCTAATGATGTTTCAGTACTGATTTAGCTCTGATGTAGCTATACGAATTTAAAAATGAAACTGCCCGAAAAAAGACTTCAAAGCTTCTTTTAAAATATGTCGGAGTGCATCTGGATTTTGAAAAAAATTTGAATTCAATCCTTTCTTTGTGGAATATTTATATCCTCTTACTTGCACATTATATTTATTGTTCATCCTTGGTAAGAAGGCATTTCTTGTTTTATGGAATAGAGTTCTGGGTTTACGATCACTGTAGACATATGATTTTACAAGTTACAAGTGACACTTTCTCTTCTCTAGCTATTTTCTACTGCAAATTGATTTAATTTTCTTTAACTGGAAAATATTCTTTAGAAATGACCTGCACATTACTGTCTCCAGTCTCCCCCAGCCCAGGGCAGCTTCGATGAGGCTATAAATGAAAATCCAGTGTAATCAAAAAGTAAATTCTGATGGGCTCCACCTGCCCCAGCCGGTTTCAGGGCTGTGCTTACAGGAATGGCAGCCCAGAGGCCACGGCGTGAGGGAAAAGCCAAGTCACGGACTTGTGCTTCAGCTGCTACTTATGCTATAAAGCCCATCCGTCGCTCTGATAAAACGAAGAGGCGGCCGTTACCAGTGAAAAAGCACACTGCAGGTTTTTGGATAACTAAATAGCAATGGCTGCTTTTGTCCTGTTGTTGATATCTATATATGATATGCTTGACCATCCCGGCGCTCATGTTTGTAAGAAGTGGCTCTCGGAGCGGTCACTGACAGGCGTCCCTTTGCCCCTGGATGTCTCAGCTTTCCAGTCTTCGCTGTGGTGGCAGGACTGTGTCCGGGACGGACACCTCTGTGACATTTAGTGTCCAAAGGAATAAAATAACATGATGTTTTTCACTGGAAGACTACTTTTCTCAAATGTTAGACTCTTCTCAGGTTCTGAAGTCCTATCTAGAATCATAATCACATCTGGAATTACATTCACATCCAAATAAAAACTAGAGGAGATATGTATGTACAAAATCTTCGTTTTTTTGGTGGATGAGCTGGAGGACAACCAGGTTTTGAAACAAAAATCTGTGACAGTATACGGTTCCAAATAGCCACTGGTGAATAATCACCAAGCCCATGTGGATAAACCGGGGATGGCTCCTGGGACAGTTCCCAGCTCTCGCTGGAATCAGTGGGACTGAATTGAGAAGAACTGGAGTGTTAGTGTGTGCCCCGTTCCTGCTAGACATCTCAGCGTTTCGCCCAAAAGCGAGCTCCCTTTTGTATTAATGTGTTCTTTTTTTCATCTCGAACCCCTGCGGTATGGCCCTGGCAGCCGAGTGCCGTCCAAGCCAAAGACACGTCAGGGCATCGGTTCAAAAGATTCTGGCTTTTGAAGGCCAGGAACGTTTCCTGAAGAAACACTGGTTCTAGGACAGGGGCAGAGCAGTGGCTCTGGGCTTTCTGGATTAAGGGAGAATATCCACCCCCAAAACCTCCCTTAGGACAGAGTCATATTACAAAATCCTTNGTATTTAATATGGGTTGTGTGACTGATGGCCCTTGTTTTAATTCTGTGTTAAAAATTTCTTCTAATAATACCGGGTGGGGAAACTTTCCCTAAACAGTAAGGGAGTATTATACCTTTCTTCCAGGAGATACTGAGCTTGTAAAGGACAGCTTTTAGCATTCTTTGCCTTCCCCCTCATTTATTAAAGTTGTATTTTCTAGTGTACTAAACCACTACAACAGTCAACAGCTGTTAATGTGATATCAACAGAAATAATGGTTAATTTTATGAGAGAGATGTGGAGGGAATTATTTTACTAGGGGCTAAATCAGCGCATTTTCCATAGCACCTCTCAGTACCCACAGCATGAAGAAACCACATTTTGTCAGCAAGGAGACCCACGGCAGCTCTCTGGGCTGTTGGCTTCTTTGTGTTTCTTGTTCATGTTTCTTGCAGGAAATGGGAGTGTCATTCCTGTGTCTTCTGTGTTGGAAATTCAGTGTGGAGGGTTGGTCTGGGGCTTCCCTTTCTGGTTAGGTTGCAAAACTTGCTTAATATTGAGTATTTGTTTGGCCCAAGAAATTGTAATGGGGGAGGGTATTTGGTTATGGAGCAGAAGATCCTTCATTTTGGCTTTCCTGCGGGGTGGAGAGGTGTGTGCTGGCAGCCGTAGCCTTGCTGGTGCTGCTAGAGGTTGTCTGGTTGTTCAGGTGATCCAAAGAAAAAGTACACTTAAGTCCATAATGCAGTAAAGAGGAGAACATGAAGGGACAATTGTGAAATAAACTGCTCATAAAAAGTGTTTATAGTTAACTTGCTAACTAGAAAAAATAGATTTTAAACTTTTTTTTTCTTGGCAATACAAAACCAAAATGTCACTTCTGTGACAACTGTATTAATGGTCATTATTAAAAATTGCTGAAAAAAGAAACAATATAGTTTTCACATGGATATTTGGGTGTCTGTTTTGAACTAGTGAGACTTCCACAGAAAATCTCTCTCCACAGTTAAGCGTTTCATTCTTGCAAAATTTCTCTTATATTGCAAGGAGAATCAGCCCAGCTCTTGGTTGGCAGCCATATCCCCTACATGTGCCTAGGTAAAAGTCTGAGGGATCAGATACACGAAGAAGATTACCTCGGGCTAAGACAAGCAATTTATTTTGCACTTGCTGTGAGCCAGAAGCACATACTGATCCACAGTACCTTCCGTCTCTCCACAGAAACATTTTCATATGTTGAGCCTAAGTAACGGAGCCAGTCTTTCGGAAAATTGTCTCTTGTGCTAATGTTCTGCTAATGACTCGTGCAGCTTTCTTGTTTCCCCATCATCATCGTTTGTGAAACTACTGCCATATAAACACCCTTTGTCATCAGTCAGTTTGGGAAAACTTGTCCTGGGCTGCTGCCTCCTGGATTCAGGTGGGTCATGAGGAAAATGCCCGTTTGGCAGCGTGCATCCATGCCCAGGGGTCCGGAGTGTACTGCAGTGACCGAGGATTAGTGAGAAGGCATCGGAACTGGTGAGACTTCAGCTAGAACACAGTGAGCAAGAGAAGCGAATCCAGACTGGGATGAATACAGTGTTACTCCATAGTCAGGGAAAGGAAGAGCCCGTTCAGACAGGAGACATGGAAAGAGGTTGGCTTGGTTGGTCTGGCAAAGACCTAGCCTGAAGAACTGCTTACGCTAGAAGCAACGCTGGAGGTGAACTGGCCCATAATGAGCTGAGGTTGAGTTTGTTACAGTCACATTGAGACAGTTTGACAAGTCCAAGGGAAGGAGGTTGTATGTCGGAGGTGACAAGGGACATGCCCCACTTTGAGCTTCAGCAGAGCCTTCACAGTGCGATAGCCACCCCTTCTCTGTAGAGACAAACGGAGCTGGTGGTGCCGTACTGCGGGTGAACAATAACCTTTGGTGGTGCTTTAGGGGAGAGAGGGGCATCACAGTACTGCCACATGAATGCGTACGTGCACCCACTAAATCACACAAGTAAGCACACCACCAAACCTGGCCTAAAATCTCGTGTTACTAAAATCAGGGCTCACTCCAGTCAAGAGCGTCAGTGACCATGTACATCCTAGAGAAAGAGGCTGGACTTGGACTTCCAGTTTAATAACCGGGATATTACAGCTGACCTACGGAATGAATGGGCTTCTCTCCCAGGAATCAAATTTACAAGTGCAATCCTGTCTATTTAGAAAAATATTGAGGAATCATGCCTGATAGTGAGCCTTTTATGCGGAGGTTTTTAAAGTCCCCGATGTCATCAGGAAAGAAGCTATTTTCAAGCCTCAACTGTGTAAAATACAGAAGAGTCAATCTGAAAATGATATGAGTCAGCTGCAAAAGCATACCAAAACCTGAAAATGGGAGCTTGTTATTAAAAGCGAAGACAAAACCAAGGGCCCATAGGATGTGTAATAATGGCATGAAAGCTTCAAAACTCATCCTCAGGGATTTATAATATTTGAGGTTTGGGTTTTTTTCCCTGTAAATAATGCCTACTTTTTCTCTTGTCTGTACACACATTCCATCAAAATAAAGTCAGTGTTTAATTTTAGGGAAGGCTCTGGCGAGAAGGCCATTTGCTGTATTTCAGGACAACCTTAGCATGCTTTATCTGTGTTCTTTTGAAAAATACTAGTCTTATCTCCACGGAAGAAATGCAAAGAGCATCCTATTCATAATGCCTGCACTGCAGAAACAGCATATTAAATCTTGAAAATTCGTAATTTACTGAGGTTTATTCTTAAGGCTTGTATCTGATACAATGTTTTTCATTAAAATCTTGAAGTAAATTTGCAGGAGAGAGAAAAATTCTTTTCATTCATACACCGATCTCGAGTACAAGGCGCTGGATACCATGCAGAGCACAGCTACTGGATATTGATGGCCCATCAAATCAACCACGGAATCACAACCCAGCTTTGCTCATCTGTTTGAAAATCTCTTGCAAATTACCATTAACAAGTCATATTAGAAACATCAGGAATAATAAGTGCTTTCCAAACAGTAGGTTGTCAAATTATATAGTCTGTTTTTAATTTCCTAGAGAAAAACCTCATAAAACCATTTAAAAGCCTTGAAAACTTGAAAAGCAAGATATGTTTGTACAATAGTAATATTCTTACCTTAGAAACCCAACTTATTATCTACTTTCTTCCTATGTTTATTTTCATAAAATAAATTAATCTTGGGACAATATAGGCCGTTCTTTTATTGCCCATGACTCTAGTTGTCACGTCATGCTACATGGGATCTGCCCCTGTTCAATATGAAGACAGCAGTAAAGCTTTTATTTCATTTGATGGAGAAGAATCATCTCTGTGATTATCATCCTCATTCCATGTAATTACAAGATAAAATTGTTTGACTAGATCAGCTTTCCTGACAGCCAACCAAATGACTTCCAGTGTCAGGTTAACAGCCAGTTTCATGAGACCTTCCCTTCTGTGCTGAAACGCAGGACAACTACCTGCAGTCCACGGAGGGCAAACCGCTGGCAAAATTCTTTCATTTCCACCTGTACATGCTGTAATGCTTTCATCGCCTACTCTATATTTTAAATGCAAGGGAGAGTTTAAACCTAATTGTTTTTAGCGTGTAGTGTCTAAAATTTATGGAGCATAACTGATTTTGGAAGACCTGTTCCAGCTATTTTTCGCGTTTGGTGTACCTGTGGGCTGAAGAATGAGAGGACCAAGACTGGAGAAATACTGCTTTGTCTTCTAATCGTATTTAAAGAATAGAAATGGAATTTAGTCTTGGCATACTTGGGATCTCAGAACCACATGGAAGGATCTGAACATCTTGTTACCTGTGGGGCACCTATCTCATGAGGACTTCATACTAGAACAACGCAGATAATCTCCACTTCTTACTATCTGTCAAAATCAGTACAGTTCAAATAAATTTTTTTTTTTAAAAAATAAATAGCTCTAAAAGAGGAACAAGGGGAGTAAGCGACTGGGTTGGATTTTGGAATAGAATTTCCTTCTTGGTTTTTGACTGCTTTGAGAGCCAAGGCTGCTTGGCTAGTGGCAGTGAAGCGTTAATAATGATGAAGCAAGGAGCACATGAGAAATATTTTTAACCACGAGAAATATGGATGCCAGAACTCCACAGGGTTTTCACAAAGCAACAGAAAATCCTCTTCCTCTCTTTTTGCTGACTGGCTTTCTGGCAGCGTGATTATTTTGCTTCCTACACAGTTCTAGATCAAACTCCAGTTTTATGAGTCATTCAGGATCCCCCACAGTTGGGAAAGACCCCGGCATGTCAGTAGTTGTTACTACCATAAAGGATGCCAAAAAATCCTATGCTAGAAATGGTAGCCAATAAATAAAAACTGCAATGAGTCAGAATCTCAGTATGTGTTTATAAAATCAACATAATAGCGCTGGCTGTAGGAAGTGCATAAGACTTGTTATTAAAAAATTATATGTATGCATGTGTGCATATGTATATGTAATAAGCCAGCCATCTAGAGCTTCAAGTGTTTATCTTCAAGCAAGAAAACTTTTTCTGGTCCTTGTTACACTCTACTTTGATAATTGCATTTCCTGTGGCTGTACTATGTGTTTAGTTTTCAATTATTAGTGATTAAGTATTGAACTGTATTTTACTGTCAGCCTACATCTATATCTACGCAGTTTATACATGTAGTGCGCGTACACAGACTTCAGCCCTTAGAATAAAACAGACTTTTATTGATTTTTTTTCTAGGAGTTATATGCTTGCAAGATCAAATTCTCCATTTCTGAGCTATATTTACCTATAAATGTTAATAAAACCATATAGTAATTGACCAATATGGAGACACCTTACTGTTCACTCAAGACTGTGAACATACCAATAACAGAATAAATGGCTTTATCATGGGAGGTGCTGAGATCTACTACAAAGGCTGTTAGCACCGAGACAAACATTTGGAAGTCAACCAAGTCGAGATGGGATAGAAGTAATTCCATTAAGTGGCCAGAGATTTGGTTTTGGTACTACTCTGAACTAAGGCTTTACTCTGATCTAAGAAAAAAGTTATTTTCTCTCCAGTTAGGTAGCTGTATTACATCACTCTTCCCTACCCCTTTTCACAAGTCTTTCCGCACTTTTGAATGGACTTCTATGTAAAATTTTTTTTCACCACTGATAACCCAATGTACCATTACACCGTACTGAGAAAATACACGTTTTATGGAGTATATGTTTTCCATCATTATTCCATTCCAAAATTGTTTGAGTAGTATTGCTTAGAGCGTAGAGCAGGTCATCTACTCTGTCATCAGGAAAGGAAGGCTCATTCAACTGAGAATGGTGAAAATGTTAACAGCCTATATTTAGCTAGTTCTCTTTATCTCAAGTATCACCTAAATTTTGAGACTGACTTTGTTTCATGCAGAAAACAGATCACAGTTTTGCTTTGAGAAGTTCATGAGATGGAGAGAGAGAGAGGAGAGAAGTCATATTTAATGTATTTGTATGTTTAAGAATAGACCCATAAAGTGTTCCTTTAAGCCTTAGTTCTCAGTCTTGTCATGGCATAGTCAGCAGTTTTTCCACAGATGGGTTTATTTCATAAGTGCTTGCAAAATACAGAGGTACTAAAATTGCTGCCTATTGCAGAAAAGATAGGAGAAGTCATTTCTCTCAAAATTTTAAGGGATTGATGCTTTATAGATAAAGTCTTTACCTAATTAAGGCGATTCATTCAGGCACAGTAATGTTTAATTTGTATATACAAGACTTGTCTCACTTAGAGGGTGCAGAAAGATAAAGGAAAACATATTTGCCAATAAAGAACACTTATCTGGTTTTACTTGGTGCCTTATACTATGATGAAACCATTTTAAAGACCTGTTTTCCAGCAGCTATTAAAAAAATTTTCTTTTTGCAACTGGTTCACTTAACTGCTTGTTCATCTATGGGGAAAATAAGTTATTTTTGCAATGCATTTACAAGTCACTGCAATGCCTTTTATGAGTGGTGGATCTCCGTAACTATCAATATTTACTCTCTTTCTGTTAGAGTGATAGATCATTTGTAATTTAAAAATTTAGCAAGGCCAATCAGTAGCTCATCTGCATCTTAGTAATTATATGCAGCACATTAGCATGGTATGCATTTACTAGGTATTTTTGGACTTGATTAATCAAATAAATCATATGATGGATGAAATAACAGAAACTGTAGGATTTGTTATATCAATGATAAACACTTGAGACCTTTAAAAAGACAACCCCAGCTTTGATTGATATTTTACAAAAAAATAAAATGCTATTCTACCAAATTTTGAGCAAGCTCAATAATTATCTCCGAATAACTTTTACGTGTTTTTTAGAAGTTCCTTAGTCTGATTCTTCACCGTGTTGCTGACCAACCCCTGAAAATTATGGAAAACCTGGGCTTGGTCCAGGTGGCCCAAGTCTTTCAGGCCATGGGCAAGCAGGGGAGCTGTGGCTGCCCGGGGAGCTGAGCTGGCATCGTGGCGCATGTCCGGGAAGCGGAGGTACCCTGTGCAGTGCTCGTCGTGCTGGTGCTGCAGTTGGGGGTTAGCGAGGAGTTTCATGTGAATCCAATTTTTACATAAAGACAAACTCTAAAGATTGCATTTTGCTTGATGACTCAAGTTATATTGACTGTACAAAAGTACTTATAAATCAAATAACATTAAGCATTGAGGAGTATATGATATATAGAATGATAGAATGGTTTGAGTTGGAAGAGACCTTTAAAGGCCATCTAGTCCAACCCCCTGCCATGGGCAGGGACATCTTCAACTAGATCAGATTGCTCAGAGCCCCGTCCAACCCAGCCTGGAATGTCTCCAGGGATGGGGCATCCGCCACCTCTCTGGGCAACCTGGGCCAGTGTCTCACCACCCTCAACGTACATCATTTCTTCCTTGTATCTAGTCTAAATCTTCTGTCTTTTAGTTCAAAGCCATTACCCCTTGTCCTATCGCAACAGGCCCTGCTAAAAAGTTTGTCACCATCTTTCCTGTAGGCCCCCTTTAGGGACAGGAAGGCCACAACAAGGTCTCCCCAGAGCCTTCTCTTCTCCAGGCTGAACAACCCCAGACTCCAGTACAGAGGAGAAACCCAGGGAACATTTCCCATGAACTGAAACAGCCTCTAGTCTGCTCCAAACTATTAATGTTATCTTTAAAACCTGACTGTGATAAAATAAGGACTAGTGACCTCTGGTGAAACACTCCAGTGAACAACAGCTACAGAGATGGAGATCTGGGTTAAGTGCATTGTCAGTGGGGGACTTTCTGCAGGTTTGAAAGGGATTTATTGAACACAGGGGAATTTGGTTTTGGTCTTGGCCTTAACCTTATAACGTCTTTGGGATTGAATATGTGTATATGGAACCAGAACTTGGTATTTCTGGAAGATAATATTTGATACACGCAAAAAGGAGTGTCATGTGGACATACCAGACACATCCTTAAAAACGCCTCCTCTGTCCCAGTGTCAGCTATGCCATTCTTCAGTCCTGCGCTTGACTCTCAGCCCTCCTGCTTGTCTACAAAAGCAACCCTTTCGAGATGAAGCAAGTGACTCCCAGCTGACGATGCTGGTCTCAGAAGTAGGACGGTGCCCAGCTGGTGGTCCCCAGGGCAGTGCGGCTGCATTGTCCAGCTGGGACAGGACAGCGATGGCTCCCACCCACTGTGGTGGAGAAACAAGCAGATCCTGCTGTAGTCCTGCTCCTGGAGCATCACGGCATGAAGAGCACCACTCACCCCGCCACCTGCCTGGGGCTTTGCTCCCCTCTAAGGCCAGAAGAGCCCTCGGCGCACGAGCCACTCGTGCATTACCCACCCCACCTCCTCCTTGCGGGACGTGGCTGCGTGCAGGCGAGGGGCTGCAACTCCCCGAGCTGACAGTGGAGCAGCCACAAGGACCCCACGGAGCCGAGCGCTACTGCCATAACCAGCGAGAGGCAAACCCCGCCGAATACCTGGAGGGGGGCTTGGCTTCGAGAAGCGGTTGGGACTCCTGCTCTAATCAAAGCTGACAGATGCATAAATTGCTGGATTCACCAGAGTTTGTTGTATTAAATACCTGGAAATGAGATGCTGACAGTCTCTAAAATTTCTAAATAAACCCCATAAGTAATCTTTGCCTCCAGTGTTAAACGGACCGCTGTGGTTTGTGAAGTGGCCAGGGAAAATACTGTCCCATGTGACCACGGAGGGCTAAAGGGCGGCACCTCTGGAGAGAGAATTATGCAGCAAGACCACTGTACCCAATAAAATAAGGGAAAGAGTTGTTTCTCTACGGCACTTTTATAACTTCTGTGCATTCTCAATACAGCATCCTGTTAAACATTTCATGCCCGTTACTTACAATTGCTTTGGCCTGTCCTTCTCTAAGTTAAAAAGAAAAGAAAAAAGCAATAGGTATCTACTCCATCTCAAATACTTGATCTTTAGAAACTGTACTCCAGGTAAAAACCAGGTCCCATTCTTTTGATAGTTCAGCCAGCTGGAAAGTCCAGAAAACGCTGGCTCGTATCACCAGATTAAGATCTTACGAATTAGAAGGTGAAGTTATAAAAATATTTTGCAGTAGAATTTAAGAGCAGAGACTAATTCTCTTCCCACTGATACCAAAGACTTCTGCCATCTTCACCAGGAGGAGAATTAGGCCAATACAAAATAGGCCAATCCAGTATTTTCCTTCAGTGCCATATGTAGAAAAAGGAAAGACGACGTCTAAATAGCAAAACAAAATTTGAATAAAGTTGCAGGTTTTTAAGCAGCAGTAAGTAAGAGAATGTGGTTTAGAAGAACTTTAATCTGGGTACCTCTTAAACCTGTATGGGGGCATGTTCTGTGCCTGACCTTATTAAGTCCATTAGCGGAGGACTTAATTACTCAGCTACAGGAAAAGAATGAGACTGGAAAAATCACTGGACTAACTCAAGCACATCCTCAGTAGACTGTTTTTTATCAAAGTAGTCCTTTGATTTCTCTTTGCAGAATTTAAGCACTCTGAGTCTTAGAGAAACACCGTTATTTACTGGTTTTATGACATACCAACAAGATCAGTTTCTGAGCCAACTCCATGGTTTCTTTGCTGTTGTCAATCCTTCCTGTGGTGGGCACATGTTAATTGTAGAGGCCAAACTGAGGATGGGAATATTTTTCAGTGCGCTTTCGGGATTTCTGCGGATGCTCGTGACGGAGCAGGCGGGTGGGGGCCAGCACCGGCTCCTCCTGCCTCTCTGCCCCCCAGGAGCCCCCCAGGCACTGCCAACCCACGAAACACAGACGGGGGAAAACCATTTCAGCTCAAAAGTTCTGTTTTGGGTAGACCTCGCTGGGCTGCGAGTTATTTTTAAGAAAGATGTGTTTTGTATTTGCCATAGTATTTAAGGCCTGATCCTGCTAATTAGTTCACTGCTCTTGACTGGAGCCCGGAATTTACGATTCCCGGGAGCATCACGCATCTCCCAGTTCCCAGGATGGCATTTCCAACTGGGAGAAGACACAGGAGTCAGCTGTCGTGAGGCTGAAGTGCCGGTTCCCTGTCAATTAGCTTTATATAAACAGATAGGAGGAGAAAAGGATTTATGTGCTTCCAAAAACTTTACATAGATTTTCTTCAGTTCTGTGTCTACAAAATGTCTGCCAGGAAAAAATCTGGAGCTTGGCAGGATGAAGCCTCACACGTGTATTGTTCGTGTAACTATGGTAACCTACAAATGCCACCAGTGTTTCCATTTCATACACAAATGAGGGGACAGCTGTGGAGACCACATGTCTGCCAATGGAATAATATATGTGAACTACGATGGCTTGGTCAGAAAATTACAACTCATTTATATTAATCAGGGCTTCAAAGAACAGTCACCTCCGTAGTTACAAAGCGCGCAGGAAAATAAAGTGATTTTTATTTTTGAAAATGTTTAGCCCTTCAGTAGACATTTTCATCATCTTGCTACTTTGCTGCTTGAAAAAAAAAAAAGTAAAATAAATGCTTTTAACAACCTGCTCTTCTATAAACGTCACTTAACTTTTTTTTCTTTGGTTTTGTCTTTTTCTGATGCCTGATCCTAGTCTGAGTCTGAGCCTGACACAAAGCCCGACCTGGGACCAGGCGCGCTACAAGGCATTCGCCTGGGGAAGCAGCAGTGCCAAAAGAGGCAGAAATAAGAGCATGGAGCTCTAACCCATCTACCTAAGTGAAAACACTTTTTTTTTTCATTCATTGATATCATTAACACAAATAAAAGCTTCAAAACAATCAAAACAAGAAATTAAAAAACAACCCAAAAATTATTGTTTAAATGAACTTGGAGTTTCTATCATCCCTAACAACAACAAAAAACATCCATTGACTCAGTAACGCAAATAAATTACCTTTTCAGTAAATATTAAACTAAGCGAGCTGCAGTACCAGTAATACTTGACCAGGGTTATGATTCATCCAAGGTGCTTTAAGTTTCCCTACAAATAAAATAACCGAGAGCTGGTAGCTGCCGCCTGCCTTGGCAGCGGCCGCCTGCCGACAGACGGATGCAGCAGGAATACCGCACGCCGATTAGCAAAAGTTTTCCCTGGCTTCTGCAGTGCCACGATACTGTATCGAAGTAAAACAAAAGGCTGCAGCATCCCCTCCGCGTGGGCTGCCGCCTCCTCCGCCGCCGCGCTCCGCAGCCCAGCGGCAATTAGTATTTCTTCAAATACCGAGGGGTACTTAGTGTTTATTTATGATACGACGATGAAAGCTTCAACTAATGCTTATTTAAATGATCGCATTTACTCTGCGAGTTGCAATTGAACGCACATATGACTGGTTTTAAACCAGGGCTTCCCAGCCTCCACGCGGGATCTGTGCCTACACAGTTCTCCGAGCCCTGGTAAATCAGACTGAACAGAAGTTTCTTTTTGCAGCATAAGTTTGGATACGCTCAGCATGAATTTATTCAAGTTAGTAAAAAAAGATCTTTCACAGTTAACATTGAAAAGTTCTATATCCTTTTATAATTATACAACTTGATACAAAAACCTATTTCCTTTAATAATCAGTGGTATTATTCGTGTCTGTTGTTGGTGAATGGAAAATACTTTATAGCCATCACAGTAACCGGTCTATTAAAGTCCAAAATACCTACTAGGATATATAATTTTATAGGGACTACATAAAATTTTATTCAGATAACTTTTTACTGTCAAGGCAAAAGTTAAACTTCAGCTCTTGCAGAGCGCAGGTTTCGCCCTTCAGGGCCATGCTCTGACACGCTGCCATAGCACCGGGGGACAGGGAGGGTGGCCAGGGGGGACAGGGAGAGTGGCCAGGCACGACCAAGGGGGTGCACAGGGCGGAGGAGCCCACAGTCTGATCGGACATCACAAATCTGGTACTCTTAACTGCTGTGTTGCCGGGGAAGCTTTGTGCATTGTTTTTTCTCTCTCTCTCAGTGTGTCTGTCTTTTAAATTAATTTAAATTGCAACTCGCGAGACTTTTGGGTGTACGTTGGCAGGACCCTACGGGCAGCAGTCGGGAGTGATGCCGTACGCGATTTTGGTCATTTGAAGCATCTGCGAGATCACCTCGTGTACATCTAAATTACTCTCCATAAAAGGTTTATAGTCTTGTTCGGAAATACCAAGTTCGTTTTATAGGGACCCTTTAAGTCTGTGAGGAAAGGACTTAGAGGTTCACAAACTGTTTTTATTGAAGAGATTCATTACTTGGGAACTATCGCGCGGCTCCGGGACAAAACCATGAGCATCCTGCGCGTGATCTCCCGCCTTCAGACACCGTTATTGTCTACTTATGAGTTTGATTCTGTTACTTTTCCTTCCATCGCCTGGTGGGAAAAACGCACCGAACCAGCACTAAAGAACTTGGGGAGCGATGTGAAATAGCCGCCCGACATCTGCTGCCTCCCCGCCCCCCCCACCCCCCCNCCACACGCCGCGCCGCGAACGCCACCACCCCGCCGTGCCAAGAGGTGCGAAGCCAACAATGAATGCGGGGAGGGGGGGGGAGAGGGGGAAGGGGGGCGGCCCCGCTCACACTGCGCCTTTATGCCGGTTTCTGAAGGGCCATTGTTACGCCGGAGACTCCTTGTCTTTCCCCATTCCCCCGTGTGAATGGATGAGGCGAGACATCTGCCGGGATACGCTCCCATTCGCATGCAAATCGGAGGTCGGGGACGCTCGGCAGCCCACGGGCGACACCGGCCCCGCTACCCCCCAACCTCCGCAGGTACACGGCCACCCCCCCCATCCCCCAGGACACCGAGCCACGCGGTCAGCAAAAAAGCACCGATTCACAGCAAAAACTAACACCCCCCCCCCAGGGGAAGGAGAAAGCGGAGCGCCCGGAGGGGAGGAGGAGAAGGATGCTGCAGCCCGCGCTGCTCCGCGGAAAACACCGCATCCACCGTCCCCGGCGCCGGGATGCTCCCGAAACCGCCGTCCGCGGGGGGGGGGGGGGGGAGGGGGG